>JASDQU010214603.1:0-11536 GCA_032191745.1 Picea mariana | reverse complement strand
GTTGTGGTACATGAGCCTTCTCGCCTGGATAAAAAGGTGTTGTTTACGAGGGCACCATGAGATTGTGAAACAACAACGATTTGATGTGTGTAAGGACCACAAATAGCCTTGACTGTCTACACATGGGGATTTAGCGATTCCAGAGCTTTAACCGGATGTGTCTTGATGGTATCCCTTGACACCTCATAACCTTCTATGCATGCGTGCTTCTTTTCATTTGACACCTTGAATCTGGTTCAAACATCTGGCACAGGGTTGAAAAGCTGCGTTTTATATATTTTTTGACTTTCTGTGGGCAATATCCCACATTCACATGATAAACTGATCATTTGGCGTTTATATGAGCCAACAGTCACATGTTGTCTCGATGAAGTGAGCCCGAGGCTGGGCTTTGGAGTTTGGTGTTGGCACTGGCTTTGGCTTGTGTGTTTGTTGTTGGTGCATAAAATGGTGCTTACCCTCGGTGTTGAGTATTCGGAGGTTGGCCCTAGGCCAATATAATTTTTGGAAAAATATTTGTCAATTTTTGCATAAAACTCTGCATAAAGGCCAAGGGGCCAATTTTTGCTTAATTCACCAAAAATAGATTATAAAAAACCCAAATTTGGCTAATAAACCCAACTTTGCATTTACCCACGAGAATAAAAAAAATTTCCATTCAAACCAATCCATAATGTTTTGCTAAAAATGCACCAGAGTTCGCCTTGAAGCTCGCGTGAAAGTACTCATCTTATGCTTGGACAGTGTCGAGTACTTTGTGCTGCCTTCGCCATGCATCATGAGCAAACACATAATGCCTGAAATTGATAGATAGATTCAAAAAAATAATTCCCCTATTACATAGGGTTCTAACAGTGCCGAAGAGATTGTGCTCCGAATCTCGATCGCCTGGGATTTGAACATCCCGATGTCTATCATTCTGTTCTCGGCGATCTCCACCCTATCTTGTAGCTGCTCAATCAATTCCCTCTGCTATCTCGCTTGCATCCGACCGTCTCAGACCACCAGCTGTGCTTGCTCAAGCTTAGTTTTTAGCATCTCTATTTCATTTTTATCGGCCAATCTGGCCTGCTCCATTCCCACGTTCACCTGATCTCTAACATTCTCTGCTGCTATGGCCAGTCTGGCTTTAAGGGTCTTAATTAAGTGATTTTTTTTTTTAAGTTGGTTTTTTAGGACCCCAACTGAGAATTGATTCACCAAGGCATAGGCTCCTAGTGTGCCTGCTATTTCAATGGCGAATTGCTCATTCTTTTTATCCTTTCCTTCAGTCATTATTTTATACTTCTTTGCGGTCGACTTTCCTTCTTGATAAAACTCTCTTTTCGCTACTGCCTTCCTCTTTTTATCGAAGAAAAACTTGTTTGGAGGGAGTTCTTCTACACTTATGGGCCTCAACTCCTCATTGAATATCCATCCCTCACTGATGTTTCCCTGTGTTGACTGCAAAGGGGTGAATGATGTGATGGGTTCTCCGACCTGTTTTGCCAATTTTCCCGGAGTATCGACCAGACTCTGCTTCTTTGGTTGTTCTAGAGTCCTTATCTCTGTCTCCGGATTATGTTTCTTTGGCGGTTCTGGAGTCTTTTTCTCTGCCTCCAGATTCTTAACTTGTTCCTCCTCGTCCTGGTGTTTTCCTTGGTCGGGAGTTACATCTTTAGAACCTTTGGCATCCTTCTGCTTTGTCTCCGAAGCACTTGGGCCCTCACCTAGCAACACAGCTGGAAGACAGCTACGTCGGTGTTCCTGGAACTTTAGGACATCGGCTCTTTCCTCGGGTGCGAATGATTGAATCCGGGCTATAATTTCTTCATAGGACCTCGCTCCTCAGAAAATGTCATCCGAGGGTGAATTCTCATGCTGAAATCTCTTGAGCCCACAGTTAGGTAAATGATTGCTCACGGCCCTCTATGGATCGTGCTTCCTATATTCTATGGTGACCAAATTTAGGTCTTCCAGGGCTGCAGCCTCAGCTTTGGCATGCCCAAAATCTAATAAAGAATAAGAATTCAAACGAATGGGAAAATACGGCCATACCTTCTTTGAGTACCCTTTAAGCTCTTTACTCACACTTCCAATTACCATCTGCCGGGCAACTTCGCGACAAGCCAGCTTGTCTGGAATGAACAATGGCAGTGCATGCGGGGGAACAGAAGCCCCGAAAACTCTGAGGTATCAAAATTCTGCTTCTACATACCAATCTGCGATGCTGCTCAAATTTGTTACTATGTTGTCCAAGATCCGAGGTGGCGGGTGACCAAAAATGGCAACATGCAGGGGCACCATCACCCAGTTAAAAATTTCATATGAAAACTTTTCTGCTTTGTTTTCCCATAATTTAGCATGATATACATGTATGGGTTTGTCTTCGGCCGGAGTCCAACTCCATATCATCAATGGAAATGATATCATAGAACAAATTGCATCCATAATGTACGCAGACATGAAGAATGATGATGCCTTCCCACTCTCCTTCTTCTCCCGATACTCTGTGGCCCGATTGGCCAAGCTATCCGAAAGCATCTTTGCCCGAAACTCTCCTTCTTCACAATTTTTTCTTTCCCGCTGCTAAATTTAGGTATGTTTTAAGACAATCGAAACAACTCTAGGAGACCTAACAGATCTTGTGGCTCTTGGCTTGCATCAAAAGAATGAGATTATACAATTTTAATTGGGGAGTCCCATCTGAATTTGGGATGTGGATCAGGTTTTAGAAAGCATTGGTTACCAGAGTAGAATGATATTGATGTATAACAACCTTATAGATATCTCAGACATTGCTTCATTGCCAGCGAGCCTGTTCAGTACCCCGGTGAAGTTATCTAGCCCCTTTTGTTGAATTTCCTTTCACCACTTCGGAATATATTTATGCATTTAAATGCTGAGACGAGGGCAATCATTTCTAAATTTCCTTTCATCATCTCTTGGACTAGGTAGGGGCAATCATTTCTGAATTTCCTTTCACCACCTGTCTTATAATTTACTTTTTTGAGCGCGAAGATGGGGGCAATCAGTTTGTATCAGGGCTGATATTTGTGTAATATTTTGCATTAGAGGTCTGTCAACTTACTTTGATTACTCGGTACCAACCTTCCCTTGACCTTCACAACATCTTCGTTCTTAGGGAGAAAAGGAAAATAAATTTTAAAGGGCATCCCGTTTGAGCAAGCTTTAATCCTCCGATACCGTTGAAAAACCTAGGAAAGTTAGGATCGCTCTAAACGTTCCTTCGTTTAGCGGGGGATTGAGTAGTTGTGAAGACCCTCTTTCCTTTCAAGATCTGTTTTGAAACTCGTGAGGTTTAAAATGAAAAACTTTTATCCCTTCGTAATGAAACGGGAAGATGGTGACTTGTTAAAAGTTAAACCCGAAGATAGACAGGATGCCAGGTAGCGATTCATTGACTGAAAATACATAGGTCAAATAGTTCGAGACTGACTCTTGTAGATATCTTTGGGGATAGTTTATTTTGACCGACCGTTTTTAGATTGAGTGTATCATTATTTTAAATCAAAGATTATCAAGCCAAGAAACAATCATGTTATCTAACATTTTAACCGATGTTGCAGTTTGAATGGTGTTACCTTGGTTTTCTTTAACAGTCTTTCATAACATGTGTTTTTGAGAAAGCTCCTTTTTACCTTTTCATTTCACTTTCTTTGCACAATATGAAACTACTTTAGGTATCACCTATTTTATGCCGATTTATTTCTGACACCGACTTGCAAATTACTTTTCCTGCTAGTTTCATATGCAGCTAGAATCCTGTACAAAGCAAATACGAATATTATTCAAAATGTGTCGAAATTTTATGAACGAAAAAAGAGAATCAAAAGAAATATATATATATGTACACAAAATATATATATCAAAAATTTATTTATTTATTTATTATTATTATTATTATTATTATTATATATTTTATTTATTTATTTTTTTGAATCTGGCGACTGTTATGTCATGTAATGCTTTAGATACTGCCCGTTGACAGGGGCCTTGAGGACTTCTCCATCTATATTTTCCAGTAGGAAAGAATTTTTGCCTTCTGGAGCCGAGACCCTGAATGGTCCATACCAGAGGTGGTCAAATTTACCATGCTTCACGGCTTCCTCTTTTCTTGCATCCCATCTTAGCACTAAATCACCTAGAAGGAATTCCTTGTCCTTTGCCTTGAGGTCGAACAATGCTTTCATATCATCTTGGTACTTCTGCATCTTTTCATAAACTTCAACTCTATGCTATTGAACCTCAATCAACTGATTAATTCTCCTAGTTACATGATTTGGTTCTTCGTTTTGATCCTGCCATAACTTCATCACTGGTAGTGCTAGATTAATATGTAGAACAACATCTGTCCCATAGACCATTTGAAACGGTGAAATGCCGATAGACCTTTTAGTGCTGATGCGGTTCGCCCATAATGCATATTTTAAGTGCACATGCCAAGACCTTTTATTTTCATCCAATACTTTCTTGATTATGTTCACCAGGCTCTTGTTAGATGATTCGGCCAATCCGTTCCCTTGGGGGTAATATGCTGTGGAATGGCCGAGAACGATGTTATACCTCTGACAGAAGCTGATCATAGCCATAGATTTAAAATCCTGGGCATTGTCGGTAACTATCTTTCAGGGACAACCGAATCTTGACAAAATATTGTCTTCCAAGAAATCGATTACCACTGAGTCTGTTGCCCTTTTGGTTGGAATGGCTTCCAGCCACTTAGTAAAATAATCTGTAGCTGTTAAGATCCACTTATGTTGAGCATTGGAATGGGGATTAATCTCCCCTATGAAGTCTAGACCCCATTGTTGAAATGGGGCTTCGGCTTTGACTGGAACTAGGGGTAGTGCAGGGAGATTCTGTTTACCTGCGAATATTTGAAAAGGGTTGCAGGCACGCACTTTGTCATTGACATCCGAAAAGAGTTTCGGCCAGTAGTACCCAGCCCTCAAGAACTTGTAGGCTGTAGCTCTCCATGTGTGATGCCCCCCATAGACTCCCTTATGAAATTCGTCTATAACGTGCTGAGTTTCTGATTCAACTAAACAGACTAGCAGGAACCCAAGTGAATCCTTCCAATATAGCTAACTTTTGGCTATACAATATTTAACTGCATGGAGTTTTAAAGTTCCGCATTTAGACGATGATAGTTCATCTGGGCCTTTTAGGTTCAACAAGTAAAACACTATGTCTCCGTACCAGCCCGATGATAAGAACTTCTCTTTTATCTGGTTTGGACTTGTTTCTTCATCCAGTTCATTTAGGTCTGTGTCTTCATCGCTTTCCTGCAGGCAATTGATATCAAGGGCTCTGAAATTTGACTCCGCTAAGAGTTTGACCAGGCCTTGCCCTTTTATCAATTTGGTTGGTTTAACTTCTAGATCGAATTCTTGGATTTTAGTGAGCCATTGCCCTCTTTTTTCGTCACTGTCTGGCTGTACCAATATATCTTTCATAGAACTGGTAGGCACGTACGCGATAATTTTTGAATAGATTACATAAGTTCTGAATGCCTTTAGCGCCTTTACCATTGCGTACGCCTGTTTTTCTATTATGTCATACTTCAGTTCTGCGTCTCTAAGGCTCTTGCTAAAAAACGCGATCGGCCATTTGAATCCTTCTTCATCCTTTTGTAGGAGCACCGCGACGATAGTATGTTCAGAGGAAAACGAGAAGATAAGAAAATCTTTCAGATAATCTGGGCTTGCTAACACAGGTGCCTCGCTTATGACTTTTTTAATATGCGCGAACGATGCTCTGGCCTCGGTTGTCCAATTTACTCCGCTATCCTTCTTCAACATTCCTGTGATCAATTTGACAATCTCAGCAAAATTGGGGATAAACCTTCATAAAAAATTTATTGTTCCTAAGAAAGATTGAATCTCTTTTACATTTCTGGGAATATTTATAGTTTCTATTGCTTCAATCCTCTTAGGATCAATTCTGATTCCATCCCTAGATACGATATGGCCCAAAATCTTACCTTCCCGCATAGCAAAATGTGATTTATTTGGGTTCAAAGATAGACCAAACCTGCGGCATTTTTCGAAAGTCTGTTTTAGATGGATCAAATGTTCTTCATCGGTTTTAGAGAAAATTGTCAAATCGTCGAGGTAGATGACTACAAACTTGCCTCTTTCTCCTATGAAAGAGATGTCCATAGCACGCTGGAATGTAGCCCCTACATTCATCAAACCAAACAACATTTTGTCATACATGAATGTACCCCATGGTGTGGTGAAAGCAGTTTTTTCCCTGTCTTGTTCATTCATGGCGATTTGGTTATAACCAGAGAACCCATCTATCATAGACATTTAATTTTCTCCAACTACTTTTTCTAGGACATGGTCCATTTTGGGCAGCAGATAATTATCCTTGAGAGAAGACTTATTTAAGTTTCAGAAATCCACACACAGTTTGATTTGTCCATTCTTTTTCCTGACCGGGACCAGGTTTGCCACCCAGTCCGAGTATCTCAGGGGTACGATTATTTTCGCATCTAAAAGCTTCTTAACTTCCTTTTCAATCATGGGTAACAAAATGGGGTTAATTTTCCTAAGCTTTTGCCTAAACGGTTTGACCCCAGGCTTCAAAGGTATTTTGTGATCAATTATGGAAGTGTCATACGTTCTTAGCTCATCGTAAGACCAGGCGAAAACATCTTTGTACTGTCTGAGTAGGTCTGTGTACTTGACTTTTACTTCGGGAGGGAGGAACTTCGATATCTTTACTACCCTGGACTCTTTTTCAGTTCCTATATCACATTCCTCCACTTCTTCTGGTTGGGGTTTCAAAGTGGATTTCACAGGTACATTGTTCTGATAAAAAATTCTTTCTAAAGGGATTAATCCTTTCGGAATCTGGTTGCTTTTAAGGATAAACATACGATGATTTGCAATTTTTTCTCGGAAGGTTTCAAGATCTTCCCCTTCTTGCATGATCCACATCGGGTCATTTTGATTCTCTTGGTCTGCATGAGTTTCGGAGAAATCACCCATTGCTGCAAGAAATTTCTTAATTTGTTCATCATCTTCAAAGACCTGCCAGTGTTGGATATTGTCTGGTATAGAGGGTTTGTATCTGATTTCAATGTGATATTTCAGTTTGAAGGTCGTGGGAGGAGAAAATGTTGAAGCTGCCTTTGCCAATGCATCAACATGTAGATTCTCTGCGCGAGGGATAAAATGGACCTTTACAGATGAGAAAAAGTTTTCCATGAGATCCCAAGCACAATTTCAATACGTTCTTAGTCTAGGATGCTTGGCTAGGTACTGTCGGTTTATTTGTTTGACTATTAGCTCTGCATCACCATAAACCTCCAAGTTACTTATATTTAGCTTTTTGGCAGCTTCTAATCGTAATATCAACACTTCATATTCACATACGTTGTTAGTGTAATCTATGTCCCACTGCAGTCGGTAGGACAAAGGAACAATGAATTTACCTTCGGGAGCCACTAAGAGCACTCCCGCACCTGCCCCTTCAGAACATAAAGCACCATCGAAATACATTTTCTAGACTCTGGTGTTACACAGATCCTCTGTCAAGTGACTTGACTCTTCTTGATTTATATCGATTTCCTTTGGACAGCCATCCAAACCATCATCAAAAGACAAGATACAATTTCCCAGATCTTGGTCCGCAATGTAAATAGGGAAGTTGTTTGGGTTTTGAGGGTCACTGACTGTATATGATAATCTTGTTTCTCTGTACAACCGAGTGAATTGACCACCAAACACAGGGATTGTGGCATACGTCATGTCCAACTGTAGAGAACCCCCCAACTTGGCTCCCCATGACCTAGATAACAACATGCCATACTTGGGGGGAATATCTGCGATAACCACATCCATCAGGATACTTTTAATCGGGACCTGCGCCAGGGTGACTACCAGATCTTTTATCATCCCCATACATTTAAACCTTCTCGAGTCAAAAGAGTATAGATTTCCATAAGGTCTTGTGATTTGGAAACCCAACTTGTCCATTATAATCTTGGGCATAACATTATGGGAAGCTCCGGAGTCTAACATACAATTATGCAACAACTGATCATACACATTTAGAGTAATATAAAAGGGATAAATGTTGTCTTTGGCCCCTTCAAAATGGGGACCAAAGGTGATTTTAGGTTTATCATCTTCCAAGTTTAAAACATCAGACTGGCTTTCTAGCTCAGAGACACCCATCGCTTTGGTAATTTGTTTCCAATAAACGGGGTTTTTTGCTAATTCTACCAAAGGGATTGGTATCTTAATTTTGTTTAAGTCATTTTCAAAACTAAAAGCTCCGCTCACCTTGTCTTCTTCTTTGGTTGAGACTTCCACATATTTCCTTTCATACTTATTTGTCTAGACCACTTTATCCCTCATGGTCCTAGTTGAAGATGTAACTTTATTTACTCGTTCGGTTTCTGGTGTTTGAGTTCCAAATTTTTTCACCTCGAACTCCTGATTGCTTACTACTTTAGTTTTTTTGTTGGGTAATGAGGTCTCATCCGAAGGAGGCTCATAAGCTTGGCCTCTTTGAAGGATTTTCTTTGGTTGAGTCATTGAGGTGTGCTTACTCTTAGATATTAGGTTGTACTTTGGTTGAAACTCGGCCATCATCATCTTAGTTTCTGGTGGAGATTCATAGAGATCAGTGTGATCACCTTCTTCACCCTCATTAGACGGTTGTGGCGTGTTTAAAGATTTTTCATAGTCTTCGCGAGTCAGATATGGTTGAGTATAGTCATCACCAAAGTTCATGATGTCATTATCCGAATCTCCGTAGTCTTAAAAGTCATTCGCTCCTATAAAATTTTCATTCTTTAAAGGAGCTTGTATCTTTTGATATTCATTTTTTATTTGTCTTTGTTGATTAGGGGGGTTTTGATTCCTCTTGAAATCTTTTTTGGGGTAAGAGTCAGCCTTGGCCTGTTCGAGTTCCATTCTGGATATTTTATTTGACAATTCTTTGATCACTCTAGCCATATCGTCCACCCTATCGTCTGAGGATCTATTGGACCATGAAGGACCTGCTTGTTCTCTAAATCGCTTGGTCTCTCGGTTTCCAGTCTCTAATATAGCTTTAAGTTTACCTGAAGCCATCATATTAGACTCTATTTCTACCACATTGTCCTACATATGGTTTAAGGTGGCTCCCCTTCTCTCTCGCAAAAGTAGTGCGAAATCCGGCTCGAAAGCTCCGGAGAAAGTCACTTTGGCCATGGGTTGGGATGGTTTAACCTCGACTGGGATTTTATTATACAGTTTGTTGAATCTCTGAATGAATTCCATGACTCTTTATGAGTTCTTTTTCTTCAAAGACCCAAATTCGGTTAGATAATAGAGATGGTCTTTTCGCTCGCCCCATTGTCTGAGGAAAGCATCTTCCAAAGCGTCATATGACAGGATAGAAGCTACGGGTAGGCTCTAAAACCAAGTTCAGACCTAACCTTCAAAAGTTTGGACAAGGAGTCTCGAATATACATCCTTGTGCTCGATACCAAATATATCTGCGAATGGTTGAAAAAATTAATATGTTCAGCCGCGGTCAGATCCCCCTCTCCGGTGAATTTCGGTAAATTTTTTATGTAATTTTCTGGAAGATCATGTAGGGGGATGGGAAATACTAACGGAGCGTATCTGGATGTGACTTTCACAAACACTCTGGGAGGGGGAGCAGGCCCTTGGCCTCCAGCTCCTCCTAGAGGGGATCCTCCCCCTCCTCCTCCGATAAACCCTCCGCCTCCTCCTATAAACCCTCCACCTCCTCCTCCGACGACTGCCATCGTTGTTTGTGGAAATTTGTAAAGGGGGTTTTGGAAAATTAAAAGGGAATCTTTATTTTCTTCGTGAAGAGGAAAATCCGATGAGGAAAGATAAGGAATGCGAGGACTCGGTTGCTCGGATTTGCAAGAGACAAAATCGGGAGAACCGACGGGTGTGGGAACCGAGTGTGTAACACACTCCTCAGAATTTGGTGAAGTTGGGAAATTCAAGCGAAGAAAATATGGTATTTCAAAAGCCGACGAACTTTCAAGAGGGCCCTTTCCTTTGTGTGCTAAGGGGAAGGTTGGATGAATCTCACTCCTAATTTCGGAGCAGATTGGCATTGAATCTTTAGCGTCAAAGAGAGGACTGAGCGAAATTGAGGGTTCGGAAGGACTCTTAGTCTTCAGTGCTGGGGTTTTAAGTTTGTAAACTGCAGTGGTTGGCTTAAAAGAGCCTTTCGCCTTTAGAATTTTTTTGGGATCGGTAACGAGCGTAATCTACTTACCATCCGGGTTTTGTCTGGTATTCCTTCGACCGGATGCCAGTTTATTTCTCGTGGATTTGCCAAGTGAAAGATAAAAATCCTTAAAAGGTGTGTACTCTTTGTTCACTATCAAAGGGTAACACTTTCGACGAAAAACAATTGTTGTTTTCCCAGGGAAAAAGATTTTGTAACTTCAATCCCCGACAACGGAACCAAAAAGATGTTGTTCTTGAGTCTGTACTTAAGGCTTAAAAGTACAGTGTCAAGGCATCCAAAAGTGGGTAAAAGATGGAGAAGAGGGTAACATCAAACTTCGATAAAGGAAACTAGGGAAGATTTCTACGTTGGCATTGTGTAGCTTCCAATTGTTCCTGAATAGTTATATCTTGTTCAATGGCTGCCCATGAACGTTCCAATTCGACCCGGTTAGTAGCAGTTTTAAGAATTGTGTCGAAAATATTTAAAGCAATGTGTGTTTGGTCCGATAGTCCAGTGATGCAGCGCGTGTAGCAACCCTCACGGTTCCACCCTGCTCTCACTAGGATCTTCTTCAACCATGGGCCCGAAGAGTCTAAGTGCTCTTCCACTCCTCTCATGAGTCCTCTACCCACAGTTCTCCTCGGCGATCCCTCTTTTGGAAATCGAGAGATCGCGACTCGGGAATTCATGGTTCACGTGAACACGGTTCACCTACAGCTCCAAACCCTGAACCCCAATAGTCAACAGTCAACGCTTTCGCGCATCGGAGATTTCCTTATTGGGGAATCAGCACATGACATGTCGTAATTCACTTACACTATGAATCCCCGAACCTCGAACTCCGATATGCCGATATGTGATGGCACGTGTGGATTCGACACCTCCACCTCTTCATTCTATCGACACTTCGATCCCCAATATGTCGATGTGCTTCCACTTGTACTCCACTAGCAACTGTGGTCCCACATGCCACGTCACTTCGGGATTTCACGGATCGTGAATCCACGATGCTAGAGTTCCTCGACGTCGAGAACCCCGAATCCCCGAACCCCGATTCCTAGGGATCCTTCAACGCGTGTTCCACCAAATCAATGGTTCCGATTAGATCGGGAAATCGCCGAACGCGACTTCAATATGCAAACGTTTCACAACCTGGAAACCCCAATGCCTCCGAACAATGACTTGCCGAGATCTTCCGCCACATGTCTTTGACGATCAACGGTCCAAAACGCTCATCGGGAAATCATGGATCGTGATTTCTTGATGCGAGATTTCTACGTCCTCGAGAACCCCGATATCCCGATGGACTGAA
>JASDQU010214602.1:4288-17477 GCA_032191745.1 Picea mariana | reverse complement strand
AACACCATTTTGTTGTGGTGTAAATGGAACAGTGTGTTGCATTTTGATGCCCTGTGTAGTGCAATAACTTGTAAAATTATTCTTCACATATTCACCTCCATTATATGTTCTTAAACTTTGAATTTGATGTGCAGATTGCTTTTCTACAAGGGCCTTGTAGGCCAAAAACTTGTCAAAAACTTCGCTCTTAAGTTTTAAGAAGTAAACCCAAGTACGTCTGGAAAAATTATCAATGAAATTTAAGAAATACTTGCACCCAGAAAAGGAAGGAGAAGAAATTGGACCACACAAATCATTGTGAACAAGCTGCAAAGGGCCTGAGGTGTGCAAAGAGGCACATTTGTCAAAACTATCCCGATGCTGTTTGCCGAGAACACAACCGGCACAAACACCATCTCTGCATGAAACAAGTGGAAGACCAGTCACCATATGTTGATTACATAGTTGTTGCAATGAGCGATACTTTAGATGACCAAACCGCTCATGCCAAAGTTTTCTCAAGTCATCACTATGAGTAATAAAAACTAAGAAAAAGATGATGACCCAAAGTTGTCAAACTTGTACAACCTGGTAATATCATCAACAATTCCAGTTGCAAGAACATGCTTATGATCTTTTAGATCCTTGATTACAACTTGGTGAGGTGAAAACTCTACGGTTTTACCTTCACCTGAATGAGTGATTTGATATACTGATAGAAGGTTACAAGAAAGACTTGCAACACATAATACATAATTGAAATGACCATTATCTACTTGAATTGTTCCAGATCCTACAACACTAAGATATTTATCATCACCAACAAATATTTTATTGGTGTTACATTCATTTAAAGTGGAAAATATGTCGTTATCTTTAGCCATATGATAAGATGCTCCTGAATCAATAAGCCACTCATTAGAAGAAGAAGTAGAAGTTGTATCGAAGGAGAAACCAGAAGCGGAAATTGCATGTCCATGAGAAGAAGTAGAATCAATATTGATGTTGTGCTTCTTCAAACGTTGCTTCTAAAGTTGCCATCTTCTTGAAACATTTGGACTCATCATGACCATCTTTATCACAAAAGTTGTAATGTTTGACAGTCTTCTTATTTTTATATTTTGTTCATTTGTCACCCTTAGGAGTTGAAGTTGTCTGAGCGGGTTTCGGACCCTTATGTTGCTTGTTGTTGTAGCGAGAATGTTGCTTCTTGGGATACTTGGGTTTATCTTTCTTCTGGGAAACTAAGGCTTTGTTGGAGGTACTTGTAGTGCTGATCACTCCAAGTTGTACAAGCTTATCTTCCTCTCTAATCAAAGAAACAAAAAAGGACTCAATAGTGGATTTTGACAAGCTTTCCCTAGAGCCTCTCTCATGGCATAAAATTTAGATACAAACACAGAATATGCACTACCTAGCTTAGAAAGAATAAGATAGATGCAATGCTCTTCCTCCATTTCTATCTCACATTCTTCACATAACATTCTAAGTGTTTTAAACTTAGATAGATAGTCTCCGAGGCAATAAAAATCACTTGGACTTAAGGTCAGCACTTGATTTTCTAACTGTTTTGCTCGAATAATATTGAGTTTACCAAACACAGATTCAATCTTTTCCCAAGCTTCATGGGGGTCATCAATTTCTTTAAGGTGGAACCTTAAATCATGAGAGATGGACATTCTGATTAGTCCACATGCTTCATCACTCCTATTAGCCCATTTGACTTTCTTATCATCATCATTGGGTATTTTTTCCTTTCCCAAGGTAATCCAGTACAAGCCTTTCCCAAGGTGAATTTATCGAAGAATAGAGGTGATCAGTCTTTCTTCATTTGATATGTACACAAATATTCACAAATAGTGCTAATAAAACAAATCCAAAGAAATTAAATAAAATGAAATGCACTTTTTACATGTCGGGAAGTGGTGCACCTTGGACTACCCATAAGTGTTTCTTTGATAATTTCTTCATTTGATGTTCAATTTGAGAGATTCAAAACGCAAATTGAAATAGATTTATAGTCCATTAGAAACATGTTATCTGAAAATTTGAATTGTTCGAAGTCCATTTGTTACAAAATTCAAAAATGACCATTTTTTCTAAACTCAAATGTGGAAAAAAATGCCTTCGTGACATAGAGCTCGTCAAGAGCTTTCCAATAACTCATATGTGTCTGTACCAACGCTAATAGATCAGAGCAGTTCTATAGAAATATGCTACTCGAATAGAGTAGTGGTTTTACCCAATTATCAACGTACAACCAACATTTGTTTTAAGAGTTGTAGCTCTTATACACTTATTCTTATTTTGACCTTATGCACTTTTTGAATGAGGATGGTATACTCAAAAGATAATATAATATGGATATTATTTATAATAATATAATATAATATTTATAATTCCATACTATAATATGCATTTTATTTATAATAATATAATATTTATAATATCATCGTATACACTAGATAGTAATATTCATTTTTGGTAATATGATATTATAAATAAAGTGCATATTATATTATAAATATTACTTATGGTGTTATAGATAAAGTACATATTATATTATAATATTATCTCGATACCTTTCCCTCAAGATGATAGGTTGCTAATAAATCTAGGTTGAGGTACAAAATTGATATACGACGGTGCAATGAATGAATACTTTGGTAATGGATAAGCAATTGCAACTTATGTAGCTTTTTCAGGGAAATCAACTTCAAGTGTGTTTAATAATATAATGATGTATTCTTGACTGAGAAATTAAGTCTTTTGAGTAAATTTTCTTGGTAGTCAAGAATGGAGATGATTCCTCTGAGATGCCATAGTCTATGAAATAGTCTAGAGGCAAGTAAATTGTGAATTGGAGACAAAAATCTAGACTCATTATTATTTTTAAATATGGAATCCATTCATCAAAATTTGCCTCAAAAATGTTGGAAAATGTAAAATCAAAGTAGACGTTACAAGTTTTAAAAACGTAATTCCAAATTTGACTTATTTCCAAATTCTCCTTTCTGATTTTCCATATCGTAACTAGGCGCGAGAAGAGATCATACTCAGGAACTTGGCGACTCTCTATATTTTTGAAACCTACAAATTTGAAAAGCATATTAAGAAAATTTTGCCTCGTATGCAGACCTCAAATTCGCAGCCCTTGAAACTCCACTTGTTTTCCTCCTTCATATACGTCCCTTTTCCTATAGATCTTCATGCCAATGGTTAGTAAACGGGGTGGTTCTTATTGCACCACCAATTTTTTTTTATTGAAACATGTTTATAAAAAGTTCTATTTTGGTAGTGCAACAAAAATAAAAATAAAAGTACTACAAATTCTCTAATTCCTTTAGCATTTCCCCGACAAAGACGCCAAAAATGTCGGTCAATTCAATTGTATTAGAAGTATTTTCAATAAATTTATCAATCCGAAAGTTTGTAAACTTGTGAAATGCAAACACTGTATGTGCAGAATTAGATCATTTGTAATATTTATCTATTTTGAACAATATTAAAATGAAAGTACTAAACACACTTGCATAAAGGAAACACTCACATGAAACCTTAAAAGTAAAGTATTGAACACACTTGCATAAAGGAAACACTCTCTCATGAAATCAAAAGCTTGTAAATGATGGGAATTGAAAACAATGCTCAAACGGTTTAGTTTGGTGGATTGGTAATGCACCAGGGCCTTTTCCACTGGTAAGAGCAAGCAGACACTTCGTTAGTCTTTTATCCAATACAATAAACTCAACCTAACACTTCTTGAGAAGTCAAGAATGCACTAGGGCCTTTTCCAATTGTGAGAGAGAAAGTGGATGGACACTCTAGTAGTTTTCTACTCAACTTATCAATTGGTGTATGCTTAATTCATTGATTAATCTAGGAATGTGGAAAACTAATCTAGGAAAGGAGGGAACTAAGATTCTTATTTTATACAACAGTAAGTGAGGAGCTTGTGAGAGAGTTAGGGCCTTTTCCACCAAGAAGGGTAGTGGATGGAGCTCATGGTCCTATGCTTAACATATCAATTAGTTTGTCTTCATAAGGATTAACTATTCTATGATAATTTGTTCATGAACAACACAAAGGTACACAAAATAATGTACAAGAAATGAGATTCCATAAAATAAAGAATAAAATATACAATGAAATAAAATGCTACCATGATATATCTAGAGTGATCTCAATTCTCCTAAGAATAAAGTAACAAACTATTCCATAGCATCATCCACTATATTAAAGCATTTTACATCTAAAACTAGAACATGGAAATTTATGTGAAAAGAATCTTT
Source organism: Picea mariana (assembly GCA_032191745.1). NCBI lineage: Eukaryota > Viridiplantae > Streptophyta > Pinopsida > Pinales > Pinaceae > Picea > Picea mariana. The sequence continues at coordinate 13,206 of JASDQU010214602.1, read as the reverse complement.
ATTCTATTCCATCATAAGTTGGACACATGCTCCAAGTGTCCTCCCCTTGGAATGGAGGAGGCACTCATATTTATACAAAAACTAAGATAACTAATTAATGAATTCAGATCCACAAATCTCTCCTAGATCCACAAATGTCTCTCATGGTTACAACCATGTGCTAACAACTAGCAAGTAATATCTATACACAAATCTCTTTTAACCAATCTTCCATGATTCTTCTCCATCCAAGATGCTTGAGTGATTCTCCCAAATCTTCATCAAATCTTCAAGGGTTTGAATAGGAAATTCGAATTTGAGGCTAGGTGGTCAAATATGACTTTGTTGGACTGTTCAAATATACCTGTAAACATCATAGAACTCATCCAAATTTGATATATAAATGGAACCATGTTATTTTTCTAATATTTAATCATAAATTCACTCAAAGTACTAAAATAATTGCTTTAGAAAATAATAAGTCTAAACACATATGTAATCATGAAAATAGTCTTAATGTAAGGTTACGAAAAAGTGAAATATGGTTAAAAGTGAATTAAAAGGTTAGTAAAAAGATGGTATAATGATGACCCAACAATCTCAACAAGGTAGCCAGATCATCCTTAGGATGAGAGGTGTCAACTGTTGGTTGGTTGATGAGGGCCCAGAGAGGGAAAATGATGAACGTCGTTGATCTCGTCACATATTTGATGAAGTGATATGAAGCGTTGGATCCAGATGCGTCGTCCTTGAAAATGTGGGAGGTTGGTATGGTCGCGTTCAGTGAAGAAATGTTGATGGTGATGGAATGGTTATCAATGACGATGGATTTTGAGGCTAACGACAACTATTGATCAACGAGGGACAAGGTGAAACCTCCTCCGTCGATCTCCTAGGTCACATCTGCACACTATGTAAACTATTGAGAGTTGGTCATTAACTCCCACACCAAAAGACATCGTCGAATTTCTCAGAACCATCGATATGAAGGGCTATGAGTCATAGGATCTGGGAAATATGCACTTTGATGTATCATCATCAGAAGTCTTGGGATAGTGAGAGTGAATTAGGGATAATAAATATCGACAATGATGAGAATGGGCCAAGGGATTGGGCCTAAGGAATGATGGCATAGGTGGTAGTGGCCATGTCAGATGGCTTGAGTGATGAGGTGCCACATGGCAGTGAGGTGGACTTTAACCATGAAATTAAAGAAAACTTAGAGAGGCCATAACTTTTGATCATGAGCTCTGAATTGAGCATGGTTACAATAATTGGAAAGCCCTCAAAGAGAAGAGGATGATGGTATGCTAGGGAAAAGGTTTCAGATAGTTGAGAAAAACAAAAATTCTAATTCTCCATCCCTTAAAAGGWACTCAGGGGGTCGGGTGTGTTACAATAGATGAACCTTTGGAATAGGCAATAACTRGGCTTATCATCACCCCCCAACTAAAACTTTTCACACCCTATGTGCAACAATGTTTTTTTCATCTACTCTTACTAGTGTTGTTGTTGCCCTGTACCTTGTTGTTGTTCACTAAGATGTTGTTGTTCAAGGTTTTCATGTTGYTCATTACCCTGCTATTGCTCAACACCCTKTTGTTGCTCAYTGAAATCCTGCCTCATATCCTAAGCCACATACCTAGTGATAGRTTGTTKTTCATGGTAYCCTTTATCTTTCTAAATTTTGGCACACTCTCCTTCTTCCCTTTTTGAGTTGAGATCAACCATAGGTGTTGTRGGAAGAAGGAGTGGGGGGTTTATCCTTAACCCAATCCATTTAATCTTCATTTTCCTTACAACATCTTTGTACCAAGATGTCCTTAGGAGGGCAAGTTGCAAGGTATTAGGGGAATGAGCTTCTTTGATTTGGAAATAATGAAGCAAGGAGTGTCATCTCTTATGGAAAGTCTTTGTTGATGAGTCTCCTAATAATCTGAGTGAGTCATCAAGATGGGACATTGCTTCCCTTTTCTTGGTTGTCCATCCTGGAGCTACATCCCCATCCAAATAGAGGCTATGATGATTGTTTATGACATCCCTAGGTCTAGCAGCCTCAGCTATGATCCACAAAGGTGTTTGGAGTTCCTCTTCCTTATACTTCTTGAATTCTTCTAACCTCATTTTATCATTCCTTAGCCATGATTCAAAGGCCATCAATTGGACATCCCCCACATATGGAATGGGATTCCAATTGTAGGGGTGTGGCAAGATGAGGTTATGTAGGTAGAATTCACATAGTCTAGATCTTTCCTCCATGTTACAACCTTGATAGCCATCTAAGAAATCTTTGGGGATATCGAGGTTGAATTTCACAAATTTAGCCAAGTGTGCAATTTGATTCTTACGCCACTGTTATTTTAGGAACATTGCATATGTCCTAGCTTGTGGTCTACATTCCAACATCTCCATAGACACTTTAGTTATTGTCTTGATTGTAGCTTCCATAATTTCCACTTGTTCATTCTTCTCATGTGGATCTTTTCTTGGCTTGTTCAGTTACTTTTGCACCTTCTGGTTTTCAACTCTCAACTTCTGGCTATATTCCACTTTCTCCGTAGTCATAATTTGGAATTTTTCCTGCATGAGTTGGAGTTGCTACTCCAATTCTTGAGAAGCCTCTTATTTTTACTTTCCTTTGTTATCTTCTGCCACCCTTTTCCACTTGATGACATCAATCTTGTCCTTCTCCAATTCTAACAAGGTTGCATAGAGGAGATTTTCTACAAGGGTTTTTGTTTTAGAGGTTCCTTCAAGTGGTTTTTCTTCTTTCACCATTGTCTCCTCTTGAGGTTCCTTCCCCCTTGTTTATTTTGGAAGCCCTGGACTAGGAGAGTCCTTGACCTCTTCCACTTGGGATGTAATTGTGAGTGGAGTGGCTAGCACTAGGATTTTCTTCTTTTAATTCCTTATTTTGTTGGACCTCCTTCTTCCGGGCTGCACTCATTCTACACTGGTGATTTTTAAGGGGTTGATAGTGGGGGTCCCTAGAGAAGTTAAAGCATCAACCATGTCCTTGTCTTTTTTTATCTATCTTATGTTTTTTCTCCTTCTTTTGTTGTTTTGACCTTTTGGGCCTAGTGATTTTCTTAGGTTCTTCTCCCTTCTTCCTATCCTCCTTACTCATTGCTACTTGTGCCTCTTCAAATGCATGTAGATCCATGTTTATTAAATCTGCCCACAAAATTTTGTGTTTTAATTGCCTTAGGGAATATGAAACTATCAATTTTATGAGCCCATGATGTGCTAAAATATATATTTTTTCGTTTTGTACCTTTAGGCTCATTTCCATTAATGATTGGAGGAGGAAGTAACAGCTGCTCAAGTTCTGGTGTGCTTCCTGATTTGGAAGATGTCTAAGTTGGTGTAATAGTCTTAAGTTGTAAGAATAGACTACATGCATATTTCCTTCACATGTAATGCATTTGATGATATGATAGGCCACCTCTAGCCATGGATGAGGGAGGCTTTCCCTTTTGATGTCATTTTTTTCCTCATCCAGATTTTCATTTGGGAGGAATAATGCCTTCTTGGCATTCATGGCTTCTTGTCTCTCTTTTTTATCCCAAGGGAGGACCAAGTGCAGACTAGATACCTTGCTAATGGAGGCTTCATTAATTTTCATTACCAGCCCCCTTAGTATAGTCACATATTATTGATATTGTATATTATGGAAATTCTTAGCAAACTCTATAGCTACCTCATCATCATATCCTCTAAGTCTTTCAAAGAATCCCAATCAATTACATCTCTGAAATATTTCTACTATCTCAGGATTTTCATAAACCCTAGAAGGATCCATTGGATCTCTCCTTTTGAATCCATCTCTCATGGTTGGTGTCAAGGATGATGAGTTGAGTCTTTGAAAATAAGAGAAAGGTTGGTTGTTGGTTTCCTGTAAATTGTTCAAATTGAATTGTTCCTTAGAGAGTATGAAAAATCGGGTTTTGATTTTAGGAATATGGTGGCTAAAATTCCAACGAGGGTTTGCTTAAAAGAAAATAGGAAAAAAATGAGGGTTTTCTCAACAACTTCAAGGTCGGTATAGTTTCTCTGTAGCCGTTCCTGTAGAAAAATATTTCTACATGAACTGTGTAAATCAAAATTCTGCATGATGCATTTTTCAAAGAATCGCACAAACTCTAGTGCTGCAAAAATTCGACCATGGGTTTGTAAATATAAGAACTTTGACAATACCATAGAAGAATTTAGCACATGGCGAGTTGGTTGTTTTTAGAACTATTTTTTGCAGGAGCGTGACTGTGAAAATCAGGTTTCTATAGGATATAATATTTTTGTGTTCAAAAACCCATATAAACCCCCAACAATGACCATAAGTCTAAAAACCATAAAGATTGAAGCAAATGTAGAAAATGTTGAGAAGATTTTTACAACTATAGAGCTATTTCCTTGTCTTGGGTTTCACAACTACCTGTAGTGATTCTGCTCATGTAGCATCTTCTAATTCTTTGGCTCGGTGTTTTTCTTCTCTTTCTCACACATGAGATCGTCTTCTTTCTCTCACATAGCTTGAACCACCTCCTCTTCCTTGAAAATTTCAAAATGGTGCTCTGATTTCTCTTTCACTCTGAGTTATGCCCCCAAATCTCGGATTGGACTGTTGTCTTGTCACAACTGTCGATTTGATGTTTTTGTTAATCCTTAATTTGTGCTCTAAACTCATAGCAATGATCCTTCACTTAAATCACTTAATCTCCACATGACAATTCAAATATTGATGAATTATGGCCACCCCCCATTGACAAGGCATGAATGTCCTCATTTTCATCACCAGATTTAGACTTTTATAAATGGTTAGACCATATGAAATAAGCATGGATAAAATTGTATGAAGCTTAAATAAATGTTGAGAGGAGATATTAATGTGTTACCTTTGCATGCATCTTAATTTTTCTTTCTACGGGTGGTTGGATTAAAATGCAACGATGATTGGTCACTTGATGATGTTCAGGTCCTTTTGACACCTTCTTTGAATTCAGTGTTGCAGTCATTCTATAGGATGCAAAGCATCCTATAGATTCTGAATAATTTTTATAGGATGCAAAGTATACTGTAGAAATATGATTTTCCTTGCTCTATTGTTGACTGTGATGTTGAAATGGTTGGAGAATGTTGTTGTGTTGTTGATATTGATAAATTGATTGTTGGTATTGATTTTTACTCTTGAATTCTTGTCATTTCTTGTAGATATGGTCTTGTAGGTTGATCCTGTAGAACCTGTAAGATGGTCCTGTAGAAATATGTAGGATAACCCTGTAGGTTATTTTATTTTATTTATTGAAAATAAAATGTAAAAGGTAATTGGTTGAGTATGGAAAGTGGTATTGATGAATGATGAAAAATAAAAACAAGGATAATTGAATGGAGTTGATGGAAAATGTTATGTATGGAAGATGTCATGGGAAGTGTAAATAAACTAAAAAGATTCTTACTGCTTTGATTTTATGGTCACCGACTATTTGTTGATTTCTTCTTATGCAAATGGTTACTAGAAATGGTGTCTTGGGTACCTGCAAAACAAAATATTAGTACTTTAAAATATTTTTTCTCTCTTTTTTTTGCTCAAGGCAGAAGCGCCATCATTGGTTTTCACCAATGTCCTTCCTCATCAATCCTCCATGAGGTTTTCTTTATGAAGATATTTATTTATTCGTTATATATGAGACATGACTATTTATTTTTGGTAATTGATAGGTTCATCGAGATGTGAATTATAGTGCCTTGTAAAAATACCATCAAGGGACATGAAGCAACATACTTGTTCTTTGAACATGTCTAGGTGCAATTTAGGATACCAAGGAGCATCATCTCAGATAGGGATACCATATTTCTCAGTGCAGTTTGGACTACATTGTGGGAGAAGATGGACATTAAGTTGAAGAGGTCTACAAAATTCCATCCATAGATAGATGGGAAGACATAAGTAGTCAACAGGACTCTGGTGTAGATTTTGAGGGGTTACAATTAGAAGCATCTGAATATCTGGGATGAAACTATGATCTATATACAAAAATATTATAACATATCAATCCGCACTTCTACTGGTAAGTCACCTTTTGAAACTTGCTTTGGGTATTTTCCACCTTCACCCTTAGATGTTGTATATGGACAACAAAGAGGAGTGAGGGAGGACCTCACGGGAGATGCATTAAAAGCCAAAAAATTTGTTGAGAAGATCAAATAGATCCATTTGCAAGTATAAGAGACATTGAATAAGTCATAGGAAAAGTACAAGGATAGACATGACTAGCATGAAATAGAGAGAACATTTAGAGTGGAGACATAATATGGTTACAACTAAATAAGGAAAGGATACAAGGTCTTGGTAAGAAGATCAATCCTCTATGCTATGGTCCTTTTAAGGTATTGGAAAAGGTGGGAGATAATTCCTATAGACTCATTATACCCCCATTCATGCACATTTACTCAGTAGTGAATGTGGAGAATCTCAAACTCTATGAGCCTTCCATGTTGAATCAAGAGGAGGAGTAGGTCCTACCTTCCATAGAGGACTTAACACCAAATGATCAGGTAGAGTTAGAAAAGGACACAGTTCTATAGAAGTGTTCCAAAACTACAAGACATGGGAAACATGACCTTTGGTAGATTGGGTTGGAAGGACAACTTCTAGACAAAGCAAAGTGGTACTACAAGGATAAGGTAGAAGAAAAAATTTCTCACCTCATTTAGTAAAGATTTTGGGGACTAAAAGCCTCTCTAAATGGGGAGGTATGATCTAGATTGGATCATTATATTATTTTTCATATACCTTGATGCTTTCAAAGTGAAAAAAATTGGAGTAATAATCTTGTAGGGCCATTTTAGTGCCAGGTCCCAATTTGAAAAATTGGGGTCTGAAACCTTTTGGGGCCATTTTGAGGCAACAAACGACATTGTTAGGGGTTAAAAATTATCCAACATCCTTTAGACCACGTGAAGTTATTCTACACATAGAGATATTTCCAACGATGTAAACATCACATCAATTAGAGCTCATATGAAAACGTTATGCCTCCCGCAAGTTGACCTATCATGTTGACCACCATGGTACAATAGGATGTCACATCATTGGTTGTTACTCATGCATATGGGGATATCCATGTATGTAATTTTAAAAATATTATAGAAGGTTCAAATCCCTGTCACAATTGAGGGTTGAGGAAGTCAAGAACCTACCCCTAAATGGCTATTGGGCTATGTTAAATACCATGCCACTAGGAGGAGACAAGGTTCCATTCTATACTATTGTATTTTGTTCCATAGTTGAGAAGAAAAACTGTCAGTGGGAAATTAGAGAGAAAAATAGAGGGTGTTAATGTTTTGTAGCATCCTAACAGGCCACAAGCCTCGGGTAACTCCATATATATTGCCTTCTCCTTTGTACTTGCATTGTTTCTATGCCAGAGAAAAGAGAGGAGAGCAACCTCACCTTCTAGCTGGGGTTTCTCCCGTAAGGATTTCCTAGAGCAAATATCTGTGTTATTTTGTGTATGGTGTGTGATTGTATTTTACTCTTCTACATTTTCTACATTTTATTTATTTTATGCATAAGCAAAAAAACAGTAACTGAGTATTTTGGAATCTAAAGGAATTTAACCTTCATAGTGTAGATTTCAGTTTTATTTATCAGATTAGTTGTGATGAACTGTTCCAGTGGAATATCCATAACAATTTATAAATCAATTTTAAATGCACAAAACCTATTCATGGATTTCATATCCCACTCAAATGCTAAACAACCCCAACCATGGCCTAGAGAATCATTCATGGTGTGGGCTTGAGATAGATTCTTATTCAAGGCATGTGTTGTGCTTTAATCATGGCACCCATATCCCCTAGCAGGCCATAGATACCATAAAAGGGTCTGATATGGTTGTTCAAGGATGTGTTCGACACTATAACCATAGAAGCTTTGTGTTCAATAGGTGTTTTTCATGGTGATTGAGCCTGAAAATCATAATTTAAGTCACAAGGCCCATTATTCTCATCCTCTGACCTTATATAGACCTCTAGACACATTCCTAGTGCATAACTAACCTAGTGATGGTTCCCATAGACCCTTGGAGGTGATTTTTAACCAAGAGAGGTTAGATGTGAAGGTCTGAGGCTCAGGTGTCCCTTCCTTGATTATGTTCACAAAATCGACACCCATCCATGATGCCCAAGACTTGATATTGGTGCCCATATTCAACTCGGATGTCAAGGACTCTGTAGAGAGGGACCATTTCATGGTTTCTAGGTGTTGTTCATGGTGCTCGAGCTTGAGAAGGTTCAATAGGCCTTAATGTCATTGTGTTCCTCCTGGCCTTGTTTATGCCTCAAAAATTGTTTGAGTACTTTTTCAAGTCTCTTGATCTTGAGACCCTTCAATAAGATCCTAATATGATAGTTTTTATATTTTGACAATGGTCAMGACCCTGTAAATCATYCATGCACTTGTGTGGTGGTTTGAGGACATGTTCATTGTGCTTGAGGTAGATAAGCTACATTTAGAGCTCGAGGATATTTTTYCCCTCTGCCAACCAATKCCAAGGGCCTAGGGATGTTGTTCCCCTACCATGACTATGGTCAAGGCCTAGAGATCCATCCAGTGTGCATGAAACATCTTGAAGGATCATGAGGGCTTGTGTTGTCGTGTCTAGGGTTTATTCATAGTGCTTGAGATTGAGAAGGTGCAATTAGGGATTAAGGCCCTTGTTTATCCCCTTGACCATGTTTAGGCTTCTAGACCCATTTCTAGTGCAAGCCCTCGTTTACCCCCTTCAATATGATTATGTTTGATTTGGAACTCTCTCTATTGGCACCCATAACAAACTAATGTTACAATGGTTGATTACTTGGGTTTCTTCATTCTATAATGGAAAAAATTAGTCTTAAGGAAAATAAATATGAATATGAATACAAATGAAAATGGTAAC
>JASDQU010214600.1:2045-18379 GCA_032191745.1 Picea mariana | reverse complement strand
AGGGATAAGGTATTCAATAGAGGGATAAGGTATTGAATAGATGGATAAGGTGGGTGGCATTAAAGGAAGGAGGAGGTAGTGAATGGGGAGGATATGAGGGGGCAGAGGCATTCGAGGAAGGGCACTTTTGAAATTGGGGGAAGACGAAGTATTTTTGAGATTAGAGACTGTATTTCCTGGTTGATATTTTCTGGTTTGGAGTTTGGGTGGACCATTACAGAGGTGCACGAGGTTGCTGAGAGTTTTGGGCTCGGGGGCCAAGAATCCTCACAGAATTCTAGAGCTAGGGAGTCGGACAGGCTCTGTTCCTAGCTGGCAGGGAGGAAGATTCGGTTTTGGGTAGAGAAACAGAGAGGACAACCGAAGAATTGGAGAATTAACATAAGACATAGGTATGTATTTTAGTGATTATGCTATGTTATGTGATGGATATGTAAGTTTATTTTCATGCTGTTCATAAACAAAAATTATGCTGAATAAATTATGATTATAAGTTGATGATTAAATTTTATATGATATAATTTATTTATTCTTTATTTAGCTTGTGTTTTATAAGGCTCTATGGGGACAGAGACCTTACAATTTGGGAGAAATGGTGAGTGTAATGGCCATGCTCACCACAAAGAGCGCATATAAATTTTGTCCTAAGGTTGTTATTGTTGTTCCTCCCTTGGCGTTTGTTGTTATTGTCCCCTTGGGGGTTCTGGTTACCCTAGTTCTGGTTTCCCCCAGTAGGTTGGTTTTGTTGTGGGTTATTTCCCCCTAGTCATGGGTTATTATTGTTTCATTTTTCCTTTTTGGAATTATTCAGTTGATGGGTTGGATTTTCCATAATCAAATGTTCAAAAGTATGAAATTGTTGAATGGGAGAGGGATGAACAAAGTTAACACCATCATTGGGTTTTCCTTGTGGAGGATCAATCAGTTGTGGAGGACCAGGAAATGAAAAATATAGATTGTTTTGTGGAAACAATCCGTAGGGTGCATAGGAAGGCGTAACACTTTCACTAGTGCCCAGGTTATATGTTGAGGTAGAAGGGGCACCATAACTTAGTTGAGAAGCCGGGCACATTACGGGTGTCGGCAAGGGTCTACTCATGGGTGGAGGGAGAGAAACATGATATGGCTATTCATAAAGGGGAGGAGGGTAATAATACAACCCTCCATATATCGACAGATATTGGGGTGTACCATACATAGGTGGTGGTTGGATGTACAAATTGTGGTGTGTTATGGTACCAATCAATCCATCAGCCGCATGAGACATCCCAAGTTTGTCTTGGCCGAATGGTATGAGTCTCGATGCATCAGGTATTACTGTATATACATAACCCAACTGAGCATAAATGAGGTCGTATTGTTGAGCCTTGCTGATGGATTCCTCTTTGATTTGGTGGAAGGTGGATGCCACATATTTGTCAAGGATAAAGATGAATGATTTGAGAAACCAATCGAGACGTTGTTCTTTGGTGGTTTCATCTTTTCATAAACTATGTTGCTGATGCCATTCATGAATTTGGTCAGAAATATATGTAGCCAAGGTTTGTTTGCACTCGGAGAGAAATTCTAGACTAGTTTCATGACAAACTGGTAGTTGAAAGAAGGCTAAAAATGCTTTGGCCAAGGAATCAAAAGTCACATGGGACCCAGATTTTTCATCCACATACCATTTGGCTGATGGACCAGTGAGTGTGCACTGAAATAACCTTAGGCAGATAGATTCATCCATGATTTTGTTTGAACAACACCATAAGTGGAAGTTCATGACATGGTTAACGGGATCTTCCCCCAATTTCCCTTAAAATTTGGGAATGTATGAAGGTTGTTTGGTAGGCATATTGGGCCATGTAGGGTCATGCAATATAGGGTCATTTGTGAGTTTACTCAAATCATGAATGTTGAAACATGCCAATTATGTCATGGGGGGTGACAATGGAGGATTAGTTCCAGCCATGGTGTGAGCAGGTAGTGGACCTAACCCTTGAGGGGGATTTGGTGGGGTTGTGCTTCTCCCTTGAGAAGAAGTTTTCCCCCTACCTCCTTGTGAAGGAGAGATAATGGATGGATTGCCTTCGGAATTGGACCCAAGTAAGGTGGAACCAAGAAAATATGATCCCAAAATAGTAGCACTCACAGGGGTGTGAGATGGTTGAGCCATTGAGTTAGCAAGACTAGGAATTCCTCCTAGGATAGGAGGGAGATTTTGCAAGCATCTGGAACGACGTGGATTATGTGGGCCCCCTATGATGTTCGACTAGCAAAGTGAATGTGTGAAAATGGTGATGAGAGTAATAAATGAACAAGAGACTTGTATAATTTGGAACTTCAAAATATATCTCACAATCGTATGTAATCAAATGAGAATCATACATAAATCAATTGAAAAGAAGAATACATGTGGGTAGGTGGATTTTGTCCGCATGGGAGAACAAAGAAAAAAAATGCTAGTGTCCTAAAAATACGTAACATCCTTCCTCTCAAATAGTATTGGATGTTCCAATAACACTCAACAGTGGGCTCTGAAGCCACCAGAAGAGGAACTAGTGAAGGATGAAACAATCAGTTATAATGAGGGGTAGAGGGTGCATATCCAAAAAGAGTTGGTGATATTTCCCAATAGCCGCACAAAATATGATCAAGGTGAAATTGTAGCCCACAATTTCCACCTGGGTAGATGTCCTAAATTTGGCCACTAGGTACCTCAGTCAAAGTGCGACATTTAGATTTTTGGCATCAGAAATGGGTCACAAGCTCAAGGGGGGATGCACAGAACAACCAGACCTTAGACTTCGACCCTTCATGGGTATCCCCCTACCTTATGGTGTTAGGAATAGATGACTTGGAGGATTTTTAAGTTCTCTATTTGTCAACTTCTAATGTTTGAAGATGTGAGAATGAGATAACAGGGGTTTATTTGGATGCCTACCCCCGAGATCCTACCTAGACTAAAAAATTCTTTTGGCACCTCTTGTGGAGGAAAAATTAGTGAGTTTTTAGAAAACATTTAGATATGGTTGGTTGAGAGATTGGGGATGTGAACCAATAACATTTGAATTAATTGACTGTGGATAATTTCTTCAACAAGTAGTGGGACATTTCGAAATCCCTTTGGAGGAAACCTACTTCAACCTCCACAATTCAAGATTAAATTATGTGAGTGAGGAGTGACTTTGTGTGTGAGCAAGTGATCAAATGTGCTAAATTTTAATAATTTAGGTGCCAATTTGCAACACATGGACTTCCTGTGGTCTTTAAAAATATTGATTACCTATATTGCTAGATGTCATTGGTACAACCTTGCGGAATGTTAAAATCCCTAAAGAACTAGCATGTGGACATATGGGTCCTTACCAATCCTTTAAACTCCCTAATGTGGTTTATACTAAGAAAACTTCAAAAAACTATCCTAGATTGTAAGCATATGGGCATGTATGGGCCCGTTACTCTGATCTTTAAACTCTCCTAGTGATGTAAACTAAGAAAGTAATTCTCAAAAAACTATCCTAATTTTGCAACATGTGGGCATGTATGATCCCTTACAAATTTAAGATAATTTCAAAAAGAAACTAAGAGAAGCCCTAGGGGGGATTTTTCCTCTCCTAAATATTTTGTTTAAGGGAGATGAAATGTCCTCTTAATTACCTTTCTGATTCTCAATATCACTCTATGGTGCAAAAGAAGAGAATACTCAATGATTAAAGTTTGATTTTTGGTCCCAATGCAAGGGTTTTTATATGTGATAGTAAAGAATATCAACTTAACCTTTACAATCAAAACAAGTTGTCCATGTGGAAACTAAAGCAAAAGAGGAGAAATGTGGTTCTTTTTTTTACCCCCTATGTGCCTATGTTTGACTAACCTTTAATGTGGGAAAGGAATCTAAGTGGAGTGCACTTACAATTTGCATAAAAGCAAGATTTTGAAGGCTAGGGAAATTCAAATCCTCACAAAAAGTCTTACAATTTTGAAATTCTAGACAGATGCATGGGTTACAGTTCAAATAGAGGTGTAGTGGGCACATAATGCACAGAGAACATAGGACCTTTTGGCATACAATGTGCAGAGAAACGATGTGATGTTGGCGCACAATGCTTGAAATGTACGTCTGTGGGTTGAAACACCCGTGAACGTTCTGATACACATCGGGGGGGGGCAGGTCGATGGTTTTGGAGAAAAAGAATTTTTTCTGGAATAATGTAAGATAATTATTTCTATGGAAGTTATTTTTATTTATAAGTTATTACCTCTATCTTCGAATTCAATATTTGTTGTTGTATTGAGTAAGAGTTGTTGTATCTACTATTTAAGCTATATTATAATGTTGCAACAATTCTTTGATTCTAATTGATGAATATAAATCTATTTTCTTAATGTGTGATTGATAGTAGAGCATTGAAAACTACTTTTCCTGCACTAATTTCTTGTTACGTATATATTTTATTTCTGTAACTATTATCTCAGACGATGTTGAATTTGCACAAGTCAAAATGGTATTATTGTTAGTTTGAATTAGTTTAGATCTTCATTGTCTATATGTTGAGGTATAAAGGTTATCACAAAACCCATATTTCTCCAATATAACTTAACTTCCTTATGTCATTTAGTTTAAGCTTCACCTTTCATTTTTGCAAATGATAGAAAAGAATAAAAAAGAGAACTATATAGCCTGAAAAAAGGTTTCATAGAAAGAAATATCTATCAGTCATGATTAAATCCCATCGATAATTCCATCCATATCACAAATCCAAAGAACCTTACCACTCATCAAACACTTATGAGTCTAATGGGGCATCTTAAGAGGGTTTGGTTCCTACTGTTAAGTAAAAAGGTATCTTAGACCCCTCAACACTACCTTAGATATGTCAATGAGTACCTGCAATAAACCTTTCACAAGATATATATCCAATGTTCTCAATAGGTTCTAATGGGAGTCCCTTTCTTTCTTGTTTATACTCTCCAAGTGGATTCTCTTAGGGGTCATCTTCTAACTGTTTTACCCAACTTCCCTGTTTTAGGTCTAACCCACTTTCAATTACTTTACCCACTTGCAACAAATTTATAAATAATTAGTAAAATCAACACTTCATGTTGAAACTAATTTATTTTTAATTATTTTCTTATTGCTTTCAACTACTTTACCCACTTGCAACTACTTTATTCATAATTAGTAAACTCACCACTTCTTGTTGCAACTATTTTTTTTTTAATTATTTTCTTATTGCAACAATTTTACCCATGATTAACTTATAGTTACAACCACTTTGACTAGTAAACTTCTTCTAGGAGATTCTAGAATAATTGGCTTCTTTGACCTTGTAGGGGCTTATAGATAACTCATGATAGTTCTCCAAATTCACTAATCCATATATCTTCAACCATGAGCAAGTATGTGGTGTACCACATATCAATGAAAATTGTATGACATGTACTATCCATCTATGATAGTCTTTCCTAAAATTGCACTGATCTTCATTACATAGTTCCTCAGTCAAACATGGATCCCTTATCCACACTTATGGGGCTACCATAATTTGCTACTGGACTTGCTTCAAGGGTTGACATCAATGAAAACCAACCCAATTAATCAACAATAGGAAATACTTGGAACACATAATACATCATTGAAATGACCATTATTTACTTGAATTGTTCCATATCCTACAACTCTAAGAGATCTATCATTGACAATAAATATTTTCTTGGTGTTACATTCATTTAGAGTAGAAAATATGGATTTATCCTTAGCCATATGATAATATTCTCCATAATCAATAAGCCACTCATCAGAAGAAGAGGTAGAAGATGCATTGAAGGAGAAATCATAATCAGAAAGTGCATGTCCAAGAGAAGAAGAAGAAGAAGTAGAATCAATACTGATGTTGTTTGTCTTCATCATTTCTTCTAAAGCTGTCAACTTGTTGAAATATCTCGACTCATCATGACCATATTTCACACAAAAGTTGCAATGTCTATCAATCTTCTTATTTTTAGATTTTTCTCCTTTGTCACCATTAGGAGTTGAAGTTGTCTTAGTGGGCTTGGGACCCTTGTTTTGCTTGTTTTTGTGGAAATGATGTTGCTTCTTGCTATTCTTAGGTTTATATTTTTGTTGGATTACTAAGGCTTTGTTAGAGGTACTTTTCGTGTTGATCACTCCAAGTTGTACAATCTTATCTTTCTCTATAATGAAAGAACCACAAAATGACTCAAGAGTGGGTATTTGATAAGATTTCTCTAGATCCTCTCTCATGGCATAGAAGGTAGATACAAACACATGATATGCACTACATAGCTTGGAAAGAATAATATATATGCAACTCTCTTCCTCCATCTTTATATTACACTCTTCACATAAAATTCTAAGTGTTTTAAATTTAGATATATAGTATTCAATGCAAGAAAAAACATTTGGACTTAAATTTAATATCTGATTTTCTAACTGATTTGCTCGAATAGTATTGTGTTTACCAAACACAGATTCAAGAATTTCCCAATATTCATTGGGGTCCTCAATTTCTTGAAGGTTGAACCTTAAATCATGAGAGATGGATATTCTAATTAGTCCACATGCTTCATCATTCCTATTATCCCATTTGAATTTGTTTTCATCATCAATGGGTTCTTTTTCCTTTCCCAAGGTAGTCCAGTATGGGATTTTACTTCTTAACAAATCCTCCATATGGGATTTCCATTGGAAATAGTTGGTGTTGGTAAGAAAAATATCACTAGACGAAGCCATATTAAATATGAAGATAATATGTATTTAAAAATTGAAACTTATGATCTACATGGAAATATCTTGAAAAAATAGTCGGTTTAAAAAAAAATGGCACTAAAAATGGACTTCGGATGTAAATGTTATGCCCTTTTAAAAAAAGGCATAAACAGTAACCAAAGAGCCATGTGGAAAGTAGAAGTTGGCCCACATGGTGATAACCCTCCAAATAACCTCACTTTTACAAATACGTTGCTTTATGAAGTGACCCACTTTTATAAAAAGAAGTGGTGATCACTTTTACAGTGAAGTAACTTTATAAAATAAATTTGCATGGAAAAAAAATAACTTTAAAATAAAATATTAAAGCTACTTATAGTGATTCACTTTTATACTTGAAGTAGAATACACTTTACAAAGAATGCATGAACTTTAAAAAAAAAAACTAACAAAAAAGATCCTTGAACTCAAGACCTCTTACTTAATAAGGCAACTTTTAACCAAGTAAGCTAACAAAATATATTGTATTGTTTAAAAGGAGGATTGTTGTTGTTGTTGTTGTTGAAGAAGACATCCTTGTACAATGTGCTCATAAAAGACTCTTTTCACATAAGAAAAAAGTTTTGTTTCTCGATGACAACAAGGGTTGTATCTCAATTAGTTTAACTGGAAAATAAATTTTTTCCAATCGGCTTCTGATTTTCTGAGATTGCATAGGTAATAGGGAAAAGAGAATACACAGATCCAAAAGAGTAGAAACCTAGAAAAAAAAAGAGAAAACTGAAATAGTACTTTGCAAAAATTTTAAAAGGGAATATTCGAGCTTTATAGCTCCGGATCTGACTGAAATGGATATATGTTGGGAAAACATAGTACTCCGAACATAATGGAACAATCCTCTTAGCCTAGAAATGTATAGAAATGGAAACAATTAGAGATGAGGCAACTCAGCTTCATGATTTCGACCTGCAATGAGAGCGGGTCTTCAAACATAATCTGATACCATGTTCAAAAACACAGGTATTCCAATAGAGCATGAAAACCTTCAATAAACACTCACACGACCAGATAAAAGAGCAACTCACTGATATTTTCATGTAGTAAAACCCCTATGGGGAAACATCCACAGTCCTAGACAACGCAACCACTTGGATAAATTTATTAATGCAAAATAAAAAAATTAGAGACATATTTTACAAGGGATTTTATCACAATCGATCATCGGAAAATGACCCTCCATGCTCTTTAAATAGAGATCATGGACCAATCTGGTGTTAATCCATGGATCAATGTAGCCACTAAGATCGAGGAGGATATGAACCGTTAGATCACTCTGTGTCGGGAACATATTCTGACCGTCGGATTTCCTAACTACAAATGCATACTAATGCATACTAAAGAAACACACTTTTACCTAATGAAACATTAGACCAAGTAGATCTTAACTAACTCCTAAAGTGTCTAAATATCCTAACAATGTACATGCTAATAAATAATAAAAAAAGGGATACTTTGCCTAATAAAATGTTGAGTTACATGTTTGGTTAGTTTCCTAACTCCTTTTACCTATACTAAACCGTCTCTAACCAACTGGAGATGGCATAAATAAAACATTTGGCCTCAAGGATAAAGGTAATTATTCTTTGCACATTAGAGAAAACACCTATTTGGCTATACCCACTGAGTCTATAAGCCCATACATATCCATTTTGTTGTTGGTATTTTGACCTGGAAACCATTATTTCTAGCCTCTTTCTGACTACCAATCTATCTGACCAAGATTACCCCATATATTCTCTTTGGTTATGTGGTGAATCTAGATTCAAAACCAACCATTATAGCATGAGCTAGTGTGAAGGGACCTAGAGTCTCTTTCAATAGGGCAGAGTTGCACCTGACATATATAATTTGTAACTACCTAACTAACGTGTATCAATAAGAAACCCATTCATTCAAAGTGTATTGTATTGTATTGGCATTGTTTCAATTTTCAATTCTTTCATATATGCTTCATAGAATACTAATTTTTTTGATTGTCCATTATTTTTGATTGAACTAATGGGTAGTTATTAGTATAAATACCTCTTTGCCTAGATGGGATGAAAGAGATTCTGACAATGGGGAACGAAAACAACTATAGGACTCTTTGTGATTTAACCCTTCTTCTCATTGTAGTAGTTATTTATTTCCTTTGAATTCAATTATAATATCTTTGTTGAGTATGATTTATGGAATTTTAATTGTGTACAGTCATTGTTATGTTGTAATCCCAGTATTGTAGGTGTCATTTCCTCGAAAGAAAGAGATCACCTGAAAATTACCTTTTATCTCAGCCGAAAACAATTTAAATCATTGATGATATGATGGAGTTTGAATACCAATTTGATACAATACCAACCTGTTCTGTTGTGCAATTACGAAGTAATACATTGGTTGAAGGAGAAAGTCTCCCATTAGATTTTCTAGTGTTTAAATATTACTCAACCATATTTCACCATGTTGACTTTGAGCCACAAACTAGGAAATTATAGATTGAGAGAGTAAGGGTAAAATGGAAGAATCTCTTAGAGAAAAATTTCAACTCAATGGACATTATTAAAATGTGAATAAAAGGATCCCTTCAACTACATGATGTTATTGGTGGAATGCTCAATAATTATATTCAAGAGAAATTAGATGGAAATATAAAGTTGAAGAGTAGGATTACTAAGTTGGAAACCAAATTAATACCTTAGAGGAGACTTGTTGAAAAACTATGTGCATGATCTGAAGCATGTCATTGATTGGAATTTGATTTAGGTGGATCTAGAAGGAGACTTCCAGGGACAACTAGTGCATATATTGGACATGAAGGCCATGATGCTCTAGAACAAATCCATGGGGAAGGTGAATGTTTAGTGAACCTTCTACAACCCTAAAGAAGAGGCATAGGTCTCGGGCCTCTAATTTGATGCCAATTTCAATTCTAGATACCCTTTTTGACCTATATTAACCCTTCCGCTTTACCACATTATCATTCCCATTTATCATATTTTCCATCAAAGGTCATTCAAGAGATCAAAAGGTAATTTTTTTTTTAATTAACATTTTCCCATTGTTTTTAATGAATTGTGAAGATTAAGAATCGTTTTATTCCTAACGATGTTTAACTAGTCTAGGTCTTGTATCTCACACGAGGATCTTATGACTCACCTAGTCATTTGACATATACCCAAATTTATAGAAGAATATCGAATACTTGGGTTCTTCTTTTAGATGCCTTGATATGTTTCTATGTTAATTATATCGACGACAGAGTAAACAAGGTAGGCGTTATTCTTTAGTCAAATCCTACAGTCAACTACAACCAAAAGAACACATCCAATAAGGGATTTGTTCATGACCGATATTAGATATATTCTCATGCATTGACATGTCATGAAAATATCATTTGATACAATTTATTATGTATTGTGTTTAGAGAAAACTTTGAATATTGAACTCTATCTATTTTTCATATCTTTCATTATTGTAATTGATGTGTCTAAGGCATGGAACATGGGATCTATTTTCAGTTTTCCTATGCACTCTTGTGAGATGAATGTGTATATAAAATAAGACTACATGGTGTAAATGACATGAAACAATATCATATAATTACTCTATTTTCATGAGTTTGTCTTTCTGAACTTTCAATTCATTAATATAAAGTGATCATGTTGATGTTCTGAGACCAATTCATGTGTTTATAACTCGTTCTTAAACTTGTGATCCTTCTAGTAGCGTGAAGTCGGTTGGGAGGGCCCACCAATTAGGCTCACGTTTCAATTTACTTTATGTTTATTTAGATTTCAAGAGTATAGTAATTTTATATTTCGTTATAGTAGGAATAAGTTTAGTGAAATATCAGATTAATTCATTTCTATTTCCAATTGTTCAATTGAATACTAGATCAATTTTTCTTGTATGAGTTTTGTGTGTAGATCCTTGTAGAGAATAGATCTTCCAATGAAGAATGAAAGACAAGTTGTATTTTACATTGTGTCATGGGAACATTCAAGTGATGATAATGAAAGAATGTGATTTGAGCCATTAAAAATATTATGTCATCAATCCAGTGAACAAGTGATGTCTTTGTCGAGTTACAATTTATCATTTCCTTTGAAATGATTGGTTTGTTGTTTTCAGTTGCATTAGTAACCTGCATGAATATAAGTTTCATTGAAGATATAAGTTAAATATTTTCTTCATAAATAGTTATAGGAACATTTAACAACATGATATAAATGGAATTTTGTAATCTTTGAACCAACAAAGCGCCTCTTTGATCAAGCATCTAGTGGACTAAATATCGTTTTGTTGTAGTTTATTGCATGGTGTGACAATAGATTTAACTAAAAATCGATCCTAACTTGATCATTGAAAAAAATACATACAAATAGTTGCAAGAACACATCGGTTCATATTCAACGTGAAAGATTGTAACATGTGCCTAGTAATTGTAAATCTAGTAGATGACAGGAATTGGGAATTCAAATGACTCTGTATTTTAAAAAAAATCTTCTTTTACGTTTTGCTATTTTTTTTTATTACCAACATTTTTTTGTTAGGATTGGATAGGATTTAATCCTACATTTCCTATGCTTTCATCTCAAATTCTATGAACAATTGGTTGATAATTTAATGTCAAGTATTTATGCATATAAATAACTTGACATTTTTGGCGTCATTTCCAGGGAGATGCTAAAGGGATTAGAGCATAGGTAGGTTTTTTTGAAAAGTTTCATATTTCATGTATAACTTAATTAAAATTGAAAATTGGGGGAGGAGAAGTGGTAATACGTAAACACGAACTCACTATAGAGTTTTTTGTAGTGTAAAATCTTGACACATTTACTTTACTGAGTTTCTCTGAAGCCTCGTTGTTTCCTTTCATGCAAGTGTGTTTTATTTGTGAAGAGCCAACTTGTGTGAACAAATAACTTAGTGACAACATGGTCTCAATAGCATGAGGAGTTCGAATACATGACATTTTTTAGATTTCTTATGTTTTCTTTGAGTGATGTGCTTTCATTTATGTTGATTTAATTTATTTTCCTTATTATAAGGTGTTGTAAGAACCCCCATGGTAATAATTCATTTATGAAAAGGATCTCTAGACTAATAGAAAGAACCTGAGAATGTTCAATAATTTGTTGAGAAAATAAGGAATTATAACTAAAGGTAATTTCTTAAACCCTTGTCCAAATTTCAAAATTGTCACGAGAGAGGAATCTACATCTCAATAAGTAGAGGAGATCCATGAGCCTGATCCACATGAAGAACACCTAAAAGTCTCCCTTAATCATCCTTGCAAGCATATAAAAGACTCATAGATAACATCATATGGAGAATAGATGCTACAACAAAAGATTGAATAATTTCTCGCATGTTTGTCACTAGATCCCTTGTGCATTCAACAGTTTCATGAACAATTTTACAAAACACTTTATGGCATGAAAATCAAATAGAGTTGAAGAGGCAAAGACTATATTGAAACTTGGTTCCATAAGATCATTAGGCCACCATGCTACCTCATTGTTTGACATTTATTGGCACCATCTCTACTAGAATAGTTGGTCTCTCATATCCTGACAATCATGGAGGTATACTTTTCAAATTTGGATATAAGTTTAACAGAGATAATGTTGTGTAAATGGATGCATTGAAAATACTCCTAGACTAGAGAAAATGTTTTTTTTTCCAATTAAAGTAGGATAGTGCAAATAAATAAATAAAATAGTAAAGAGAAAAATAAGTCTGGTTGTGAAAACCAATTTACTGGCATAACTAAACATGAGTTTTTCTTGAAAACCAGGAAACTAGCAAGAAATATTCTTAATAAATTTCTACATGTTGGTTCAATTTTTTATTATGGTTCTTCAAAATAATTTGTTTCTTATGCTTGTGTCGGATGATGTGTGATTCCTTAAGTACCACCTTCCAAAAAACCTCGTCCCATCGACTCCAACACATCATATGGGATTGATATTAGAGACGTTAATAAGTAACTTGGGACTTTCATACATTAATGTAAATCTTCCTCATTGTCAACAATGGGAATTCATCAATGTCTCTTGATTAACAGATCTTGTAGGTGACTTGACTTTAACACATTATTTCATGCCTAGAAATATTTACTAGGGAACCTTGACACTCATTGACTTTAATGGTGAGTTCTCTCATGTTGGTTAATGACAACCATTAATGGTTGGTAATTCAGATAATTCTCTCTATGTTCAAGTTTAGTAAAATTTATTCACATTGTGCTAATATGTGGATCTATGGTAAATACCATCTAGTTCATGATTCTAACAGTATCTTGCAACATTTTCATGTTCTTTCAAATAAGAATATTTGAAGATTAGTTAGGACATTGAAATACTTTGAGTTTTTTGGTGGATTTTTGTACTTCATGCACTTGGGGAGATAACATTGAAAGTCTTAAACCACATTTTACTTGATGTCAATTTAATAGTTATATATGACATATCCTATAAATCCATATTATATCCCTAGTGGTGTGTTTGTTTCATCACTTGGGTGAGAAAAACAAGGGCACTTACAAGTCTAGTTGGGCCTACTAGATAAGACAGAGGTTAGTGCATGAGTTAGATAATCCAATCACATGAAATAAATAACCAAATAAACTAAAACAAATAAGTAAAGAAAACTAGAATGCATAAGAAACTTTGAACCAAAATTAATCAACCAAATAACCAAGATTATGCCACCAATGGATAACAATATTAGTTGGAAAAAAACCATAGAGAAAGGAGGACTTATGGATCCTCTCTTCCTCCTTGGGAGGGCTCTTAATTTTCCTATTGGAGAGTGCTTCTTACAATGATAGACTAGAAAGGAATTGGTGAAGAAATCCAAGCCTATTCCCTCAAGAGGTGAGTGGAATGGCCTATTGGAAAGTTGCTAGAATGCTCCAAGAAGAAAAGATGATTCTTGAAGGAGGTTTGAGGAAGAATAACAATACTATGAGATTCTTGAATTCTTAGTGCACCCATGGCCTCCATTTATAGCATGTCTTTGAGGCAATATCCAACTGGTTCTTAGAGTGAATAAGGGTCCTTTTAGGGCGCCCTTTGGTATTTGACCAACCCCCCATTTGAATTCAACGTAGATTTGAGGGTCAAATCAAGTTGGGAATTGGTCCATAAGTGGTTGAGGGGCCGAAAAGAACCATAAATGCATCGTTCACAGGAGTGTGTGTATTTTCCCATACACAGTCGCGCATGTGGCACATTTTGAGCTCTATGGGCTTCTTTGGCCTGTGCACCTTGCATGTGATTCCTTTAGTGGTTCAGTGCATGCTAATTTTTTTCCAATTGTATAGTTTTTGCCTCTTGGAAATGCATTTTTGGTGCTGCAGGTGAACTAATAGGTGTTTGGCAGTGTTGTATTTCTGTAACCATTTGAATAAAATGTTGTGGATGAAATTTCAGTGATAATAGATGCCCCCTGATGTGTGAGGTGAGGAGCATACATATAGACAAAATACATCAATGTTTCTTCTACTAAGATTACCATTGTAATGAAGAGTGTTAATAAGAAATGCAGGAGTGATCCTATCAGAGGGAGAAAGGAAACTGTGAGACCCAAATTTTTTTCTAGGGAGGGAAAATAAAATTTGTATACAAATGGGGAGGTCATGCCACATGCTTGTGTCATGTAACCCAAAAATGTAAGACAATCACTGAGGTTGTATACTGATGTAGATAAATGCAGCGCCCTTCGAGGCGATTTCATAATGGAAGATGACAATTTTGATGGTGAACATACTATGAAGAGAGGAAAGTATGCCTGTAATACATGTCGATGACTTGTAGGAATGTATGGCCTAACAAATTCAGAGGTCGTCGACTAGTATAAAACAACTGCAATAGTCACATAGTAAGACCCACTGTAACATGAGATTGGGTTGAAGTTGAATGTTATGGGGATCAACGACATTAGAAAGAAGTGATGGTTCTCTCTGTGTCATCCGAGACTCCTCATTGTAAAGGTAATGAGAGTCAAGATATTGTTGCCCTTATGGAAACTGTGTTGATGTCAACAAAAAGGGAGATGTGACTCCAAAAAGAAAAGGGCTTCATGAAATCCACTAGATAAGATCAGGAACTGATAGGAAATAGGAACAAAGTCAAGATGCAGTGAGACTGAAGACTTCCGTTGGTTGGGGGTATGTGTGAAGGATGATTGGCATCAACCTTGAAACTGTATCTAGCGTCAGGGGGACGACTAGACATGGGGTTAAATTGTGCCAGAGGCGTGACAAAGTGGACAAACTCAGAGAACAAGGGTACATGGATTGTGGGATACTTTGGGTTTATGGATGATGTCAACATGAATAGAGGATAATGGATTCCCCAACCAAGGGCAACATGGGTTGCTTTGCTGAAAAAAGAAGTTTGTCAAGGGTGACAACAAAAAGATAAGTAAATGTTGGAAAAAGAGGATTTTTACAATTACCAAATAAATAAATAATAATTTGGGATGAGTGTACAAATACAGAAATGGGTGCCCTAGTGCAAGATGGATTGGTCTCTGAGGGTACAAGTTATGTGGAGAACTGGTGGAGGGTGGGGGGGGGCATTGGAGGGTTTTTGTATGAGGTAAATGAATGGAAGGAAATCTGCAAATGGGAAAACTGATTGTGGATGAAATGGAGGGTTAATGATACTATGAAGCCACATTCAAAATAGAACCATGATGAGATAACTTGGGAGTCCATTGGGAAAGCTAGCAAAATGATGAGAAGGAGTATGTGGTTGATTCTCGAAAATGCGTAAGACTATTGGGATTCCCATCCCTAGGGGTTGAAAGCAACTTGAGTGTCAAAGTGCCAAGGGGGTCTATGAATGGGACAACTCATGTGGGGGAGAGTGGTAATGGGTGATAGTACCAAAATGCAATGGAGATGACAGTATTGTAGAGCCGGATGTAGGGACCCTAAAGGCGAATGTCGGAGGGTGTGACTAGAAGATGTAATTGATATTCAGAGTGAATGATTACATGACAGTGTCAAACATATGCTTGAAGGGGTTGCACTAGTTTTTGATGACCAAATACCTACACACATGAAAATTGAATACCCAATGTGAAAAATATATGAATGTAAAGAACATATAAAATTTATTTGATAATTTTGAACATGAGCATGCATACTTGGACGTGATGTGATAAAAATGCTCCCTTAGGGATGACGACAGATGGTGACCCGGGGAATGTGACTGTGTAGATGATGGAACCCTAATCCCGTGGCTAAAGATGGATTGAGAAACAAAGACTCTGAGATCTTATAAATGAGTGTAGAAGTTGGGAAAAAGGGCCTATATATGGATGTTGGGCACACAATGGCACCTCTTTTGCACTGACACTATTGGTGATCAAGCAAGAGTGTTGTGAGGTGTTTGGGAATATTATGGGAGCTTGGGGCTACCGATCAGGCTGGTGAAAGACCTCTTGTGAGAGGAAAAGTGCTCGATGATGGAGCGTATTGTAAGGGAAATCAGGGGTAGTCAGCTTCTCCAAGATGTCTTCCTCATAGTGGAAAATGAGAGAATACAGTGGATCCTAGGAGGTGAAA
>JASDQU010214597.1:0-13337 GCA_032191745.1 Picea mariana | reverse complement strand
TTGTTGCAGTAACCCATAGTTGTGAGAGATCACCTTCACCATTTCATCAGTTGCAAGGGAGATGAGAGATGGAGGTTGGTTGGACAACACTTAGAGGAGTTACTTCCATTTGTACCTGATGATTGGGATTTAGTGATGACTATAGGTGAATAGTTATCATGGATACTGGTAGCTATCTTTTTGGTCGAATCCTTGGGATTGACCAATACATGTGGTATTTTTCAGTCCTACGGTCAACTGCAGATATTTCTGTTAGCCTTTCCTAACACGTTTATCATAGCAACAACATTAGGAGAGATAGATAGTGGTTGAGGAAATGGGGAGTGGTTAGGCCAAGATCACCTAATAGGAGTGTTTTTACAACATCCAATAGGATAGGGGTGGATCGTCATAGGTAGCCAGTGGAGACTTGGTGCATGATGGTGAGCATCATAGGCTAGATGATAATAGATGATCACAGATAGCTTCCGACAGTGATCAATATGACATAGGAGCAGTTAGGGGAGATTGGAAGTGATAAACTTCCAAGTATTCCATGGGATCTGGGAGTTCATGTGGTTAGCAGGATGTTTCACTACATGAGGACCCAAGTTGCACCAGAGAACCACATACTCCACCATGGGTTGGTTTGGAGTGGGCCTGCAGGGATATGTTCAATGGAGCGAGGAAAATTTTCACTCTCGGTCATCATATTAAGACATAGAGATGGTTGGGCAGGTACTACTTCTAGAGAGAGGTCTTTACAGATGTAGTTTCTGGACAACAGGTCCAATGGCCACAGGTATTCCAGCTTGAGGATCCAGGAGAGAGGGATTCAATATGTATGCAGGGAGAAGACAGTCATGGTCAGAGTAGTGAAGGGCCAACATGATGATCTTCAACAAAGATTAGCATGGGATCCATGGATTGCAGGGTTGAGAATTTATCTGACTGACCAGGGCGAGTGGACCTTTGCAGGTGAAAGTTGTTTTGAATTTCCATTGAGCTTCAGTGTTGGGGAGAGCACATCTCTTGAGGGTGCCTCATGGAGGCCTTGCAGTACCTCATTCTGACATCAATAGGTGTAGTTGATGGAGGTTGTGTTGATATTGGTAGTATCTTGGAGGATGGACTCATTCTGGGATGAATCCATGTGTCATGTGTAGGAGACTCACGGAGTTGGTATGTTTCAGGATTATGCTTCCCAGGGGCTAGCAGTTCATGAATTGATATGGGACCCAGGGAGTAAAGTGTATGATTGTTCATCTTTGGATGGGTTCTACTATGTATCCCACAGGTGGACATGGGATCCTGGTATTATACTTGAGGGGAATTGGTAATTGCTTGAGGATAAGCAATTTTCTAGCAGGGAGGACTGTAATGTCCCCACTTTGGGACATCATCACATTGTAGAGGTTTATGATGACCATAGTAGCCAGATGAATGTTTTAGCAAGTACATGGATTATTGAGAGGAATTTTGGGGTCCATCTTGCATCACTCATCCCATTTCATCATTATGATCCATTCCACATAGGTTGGCCTTGGTTTCGTTGCATTCTGACGATTTCCATGATTTTGAGTATTTTGAGATATAAGTTAATTAAATTCATTGAAGAGGTCATTTTGGGCACATTACTTGGAGGAACCTCTCAGTGTAATAGATCATTGGAATCAGGAGGAATAAAAATATAGGATGGGATGGTGAGAAATGACTTTCAGTGGCCAGGGAAGCCACAAGGAGAGATAAGGCGCTTTTTAGAGGTAAAAAGGTTAATTAATTAATTAATTATTAATAAAATGAAAGTCATTTTTGAGGAAGAAGGTGAGAAGGAAATATAAAGGAAAGGCAAGGACCTCTATTCATTCATTCATGTATGTCTATCTTTTGGATTTCTGGCTTCTAGCTAGAGGGCCCATCTCTTGGGGGTTTTGAGGGTTTTGACTTAACAAACCCTAGAGGACGATTCAATGGTGAAAGATTCCACCTAGCTTATCCCATGCTTGGTCTCGGAGATGCAATATTCTCCCACACCATTCTATTTCCATATCTACTCAGTTGCAGGAGGATTCTACATCAATTACATGTGTAGATAGAGAGAGAGCACACCAATTGAGGGTTTCCAACAAGAGGGGTGCACCATCCATTGAGGGAGGAATCAATTTAGTCAAGGAGAAGAGATTCCAAGAATTCCAGGTATTAGTTTTCCTTTGCAAGTGTCATAGCATTATTCTTGGTGGATTCTAGAGGTATTTTGATGGTGGATTCATCTATATTGAGAGGGGGGATATTTCCCTAAGAGGAGGGTGCAAAATTACTTGGAGGGTGGCTAGATCCAAGGATCTAGCAGGTGTTTTTCCTAGTTGAGAACTTGGGTTTTCATTGCCATGCCCTGTTCTATCATTCTAATGGATTGGTGGAGTTGTTGGAGGTCTCTAGGAGAGAGGCTGAATTATCTAGGGTTTCAAGCATCGAGGGGGGCACATCATTTCTTGGATGAGAGTCAGATCCTTAGGGTTTGAGGGGGATCTTAGAGATTTGAGCACCTGGGCTATTCTTCATCACTCGATCTACTGTTTGGAATATTTATTGGGGTGATTGGACACCTTTGGAAATAGGGCTAAATTGTTGAGGAGCTTCAACATTCCAGTAGGACGTGACATCATTCAATTAAGGGATTTGGCACTTCATATGGCCAAATATACTAGTCTTCTTGTGGGAGCGTTTTGTATCAGCTCCTATCTTCTATTGTATTTATTGGAGCCATCTAATGTACATTCCAGATTGGCATCTCATTGTATCGGGTTCTTGTTATTTGTTATGAAATAAAGATCATATTTGTACTATTTTGGGCTTGTCTATCATATTGTTGGTCTTGCATATGGTTGAGGTATGCTCTCTGATTGCATCTTCTTTTTTATTGCTGCAAACATATATTAAATTCATCAGTAAAACCTAGGTCCAAAATCAAAAGGCCAACCTACAAGTAAACACATAAAACAAGTAAATCAACCAAGTGTTTGACAAAATGCTACAACCAGAAAAGTTTTAAAAGACACCCAAAACTGTGATGTTCCTGGCATAATGGCTTGGGAAAATTACAGTGATTGATATACAATATCCAAGGATGAAGGTGGAAAATACCCAAAGAAAACATCAAAATGGGACTTACCAGTAGAAGTGTGGACTGATCTATTATAAGAGTGATGAATATAGATTGATTTTTCATCACAGGTATTCGAATGATTTTAATTGTAACCCCTCAAAAGTTGCACCAAAGTATTCTTGACTACTTCTGTCTACCCATATATTTGTGGATAGAATGTTGTATATATATTCTACTTAATGTCTATCTTCTCCCAAAGTGTAGTACAAAAGGAGCTGAGAAATCTGGTATCCTTGTCTGAGATGATGCTCCTTGGTATCCAAAAGTACACCCAGACCTATTCAAAAAGCATGTTTGTAGCTTATTTTCTTTTTATGGTATATTTATAATCCATAAGAATGCACATATTGTTGAACCTATTAACTACCACAAATAAATAGTCATGTCCCTTCCTAGTTGTTTGTAAACCTCCCAAAAAATCCATGGAAATTCTTTCCCAAAGGTGAGTAGGTATAGGTAAGGGATGATATAGACCTTGATTTCTATTATTGGGCTTGCTAGTAAAACCAAGTATGCATCCTATAATATATCGTGCTAAGTATTCTTTCATTTTGTGCCAATAAACATACCTTTGTAAGTAAGAAACTATCTTCCCAATACCAAAATGTCCCGCAACTTTGGAGTTGTGAGCCTCTTTGATAAGCTACAATTGTTTACCACTATTACATATTGGAAAAATTGCGACATTCTACATGGGACGTTATGGAAAAAATTGGCCACATTGTAGAAAAACAGAGGGAATTTTAAGTTCTTTTCTCCATCCTGCTTGATATTGTCGCATGTGCGATGTAATTTTCAAATCGTCGCAAGAGAGACATCTTATAAAGGTCAATGCAAGAGAGATGACATCAAATGTGTGTCTCTCTTGCGACGACGTGGACACTAGGTCCCCCCCCCCCTAATGGTCACCCACTATTTGACGAAGTCAACATTGACTTGGTAAACTATCATCGAAATTGAGATGTTATAAAATCTACAAATATGTTGCATTTTAGGGAGGTTGCGACAAGTTTTGTTTAACAACGACGGTTCAAAAAGGGTATAAAGTCTTCTTGGAAAACAAAAAACATGTTTTTTTTCATATGTTATAATAGAAAAATATAATAGATATTCTGTTATACACCACTCAATTTTATAAAATAATCATCAGTATATGTCTGTGGGGAAGAATGTCAAAAAAAAATTGAGGTGGGAAAAAATTAAAGAGGTTGAAAAGGGTGACGGTAAATGTTATTTCCCTTGCAAAAATTGTTGTACTAGACATCTCGAAAGAGTTTTAATATCAACAACTAAAAAACATTGTAGAAAATATGGGCACATGGATGGGGGATCAAATGAATATATATATATATATATATATATTCATTATCTGTTTTAATATTGATTGTATTCTCAAAATTTTATACTATTTTATACATGCACTAATTTTGCATGATTGTTTGTAATTATAAAGTTAGCGTTTACCCCTAATGTTTTGCAGAAAGCACCAAGTAGTAGCAGAAATGATGTTGTACAAGATGAGGAACCTGAAGCAGATAATGAAGATCAAGTTAATGATCCCATGGAAGTAAATGACAATAATAACATAGTTCAAGATGATGGGAAAAATCAAATGATCCAAGACTTATTCAGTCATCCAAATGAGGATCATGGGGACATTAGTGATGGTATTTATGATGAACCTCTGATTGAAAAGGAAAATAAATGACTTTATAAAGGGTCAAGAGAAAATATTCTCTCCACTACATTTGATCTAGATTTAGGAGCGGAATGAACTAATTAACTGTCTGAATACAATAAATGTAGAGATATGAAGAACAACACATATATTCAGTGAACAATATATTCTATTGAATAAATGAAATAGGCTGAAACTGTAAAAATGGAGAATTGAAACACTTGCTGGAATGGTGGTAGCTATCTCTGAGAAGAGATGTGGCTGCTACACACATCCGTCTGATAAGTGTGATTACAATGAGGCTCCAAAGGCCTTTTTGATATTACTCATGAATTCCAAAACCCTAGACATCCAAAAACCTAACCCTAGGAGATGAAACGACAAAAGTTATGTGGGCCCCTATGGGTAAGTTGGTACCTCAACTTCTCGGTGTCGTAACTTTTGCATACGATCTATGTTTTAGGTGCGTGATATCCTTTTGGGAAGGTATTTTCGAGAACTACACATTACACCATCAAAATCTGACTCTGTCTATAGTTTGACTGTGGTGAGATAAAAAAACACTGTTAAGGGCCCCAAAACGGCCCTAGAAGTACAAAAATATGTGCTGACATGAAAACATACAAAATAAGCCAGTTGGATTATATGGGAGGGCACTAGTATCCAAATGGAATATGTGTAGGGCTTTAGACAACCTTGAAAGTGTAGAACACACAATTACAAAGAAGTACAGAAGAACGTGATGAACTAAAAAATGACAAGAGGAGCCAGTTGGAATAGGCGGGTGGACACTAATATCCACCTGGATAAATCCTCCCCTTTAGGAAGAAATGGTCTCCATTGTGTTGAGTTCCCCCATCAGGTGAGGAAATTTCTATTGAATTTGGCCTTGGGTGAGCCACTTGCCTTAGTGTAGGAGATGTCTTGCCTTGAAAACCCGATAAAGCTAGATCCTCTGCTGGTGAGTGCCCTTGACCTGTGTGTCCACTATCTAATTAGTGGATGCTTGTTTCATGAAGTTAAGGTTGAGATCTGTTGGTGTTAGCTATTCTGTGATCTCTGAGGTGTCCAATAATGGGGGGGAATATGGATGAAGGAGGTCCACATTGAACACTGGGTGAAAGCCAAGGAATGGTGGAGTGTTGAGATCAAAAGCATTGTTACCCACAACCTTGGTGATGGTGTAAGGCCCATAGAAAAGTGGGCAGAGCTTCTGATGGGGCCCTGTAAGATGCTCCTTCTGCAAGTGTAACCAGATGTAGTTTCCAACCTGAAATTGGTGCGGTACCCTATGTTGATCATGACGCTACTTTTACTTAGCATTGGCTTTCTGTAAAATCTCCTGGACCTACTGGAGAATGTGTTTAATTCACTCAATGAATCTGGTGGCTTTGTCGGTCTGAGAATGAACATGGGAAGAGTCTGTCTATGTGGTTTCCAAAGGGAGTGCAACATGAATGGGACCCAAGGGTTAGAATCCTAGTCCCACCTTAAATGGGCTATGGTTGATGGAGCTATGGAGAGCCCTGTTTTAACTGTACTGAACATAAGGGATGATCTCATCCCATGTACGTGGATGCTTAGAGTTGTACATGTGTAGGATGTGCACAATCATCCAATTGATGACCTCTGTCTGGTCGTCTGTTTAGGGGTGGAAATTAGTGGATTTAGTGATCTTGGTGTCCAACAGTGACCAAAGACTCGACCAAAATGTGCTGAGGAACCTATTGTCCTGGTCGGATATGATGGTATGTGGTATCTTAAAATGAACCTACACTCGGTCAAATAAGATATTGATAGTATTTGTAGTTGTGATGTTCTTCTTGCAGGCTATGAGGATGGCCATATTCGAAAACTAATCAACGACCACACATACAAAATCATTGACTTTCTTGATGGACATATGTCCAGACATGTAATCCATAGAGATGAATTACCAAGGATTCTCTAGGTTAGGAAGAGGTGTGTATAAGCCTTGCTTCTTGATGGATGGCTTGGAAATGGCATAGGAAATGAAATATTTGATATACTTGCTGAAGTCCTGTCAAAGTTTTGGCCAATAAAAATGTTTCTGGAGAACGAAAAAAGTTTTCTCCATGCCAAAATGTCCTGCCACCTGATTGTAGTGATCTTCTCAAATCAAATTTGCACGCTCTCTTGAAGGAACACAAAGATGGACCAGATGGCATAAAAACCCATCTTGAATGTGAGAATCGATGACATTTGTGACTGTACCTAAGAGATGATAGGTGGTTGTGAAGTCTATATCTTGCTGATAAATTTGGGGCCACTTGTATGCCTCATGTCCACAGGAATGGAGCACAGTGGTGAGTGCAGCCATGGGGGGGTGACTGAGGCATTCAACGACACAATTTGTGCTCCCTATCTTATACTTGATGTTGAGGTGGAACTGCTGAAGGTAGGTGGACCCCTTCTGATGGCGGTTGTTCTGCAACTTCCCCTTTGTTTGTATGATCTACAGAGGCTTGTGATGAGTGTGGATGATCGTCTCCTTTCCCAGAATGTAATGTTTCCATTGATGACATGTTTGTACAATGGAATACATTTCCTTGTCATAGGTGGGGTATTTTTGGACATTATATCAGAGTGTATCTCTATGGTATGCCACGGGAAGACTGGGCTGAGTGATAACTACACCTACAACATAGCCAGATGCATTAGTATCGATATCGAATGGTTGTTGCAGATTAGGAAAGGAGAGTACTGAAGCTGAGCACAAGCGATGCTTCATATCATCAAATGCTCTTTATTGTTCCTTCCCCCACATGAAATTTCCCTGCCACCACCCTTTGTCATGTGGCTGAGGGCCCATGCAATATGGGAGAATCCCAACATGAATCGTCAATAGAAATTGGCCAGTCCCAAGAAGCTATGAAGCTCGTTTAGTGTGGTCGGGGCTGGCCAGTCATGGATGACTTGGATATTAGTGGGATTGAAATGTACCCCATGCTCATCAACAATGTAGCCTAAGTATTAGACCTTGTTCATGCCAAAGGAACATTTTTTCAAGTTGGCATATAGCTTGTGATGCCGCAAAGTGCTCAAAACCTATTGAATATGCCGCATGTGCTCCTCCCAAGTTCTGTTGAAGATGAGAATGTCATCCAAATATACCACCACAAAATAGTTGGTGAAGGGTCTCAATACATCATCCATCAACCACATGAAAGTGGCTGGTGCATTTTTTAGGACAAAGGGCATGGCCAACCATTTGAAGAGACCTTCTCTAAATTTGAAAGTTGTTTTCCAGACATCAGTTGGTTCGATAGGAACCTTATGGTAACCAAACTTCAAGTCAATCTTGCTGAAGAACTTTTCCCCCTTGAGTTGGTCAAGAAGGTCATCAATCCTGAGAATTGGGTTCTGGTTTTTTACTATGATTTTGTTTAATGCTTTGTAATTAATGCAGAGTCGCCAAGTCACGTCCTTCTTCTACACCAGTACAATCGAGCTTTTGCAAGGGGAGGAGCTGGGTCTGATGTGCCCCTTTTGAAGAATCTCTTGGATCTAACGCTTGATTTTGTCATTTTACATCAGCGAGAGGTGATAGACTGGCCCATTAGGCAGAGGTGCACTAGGGGTTAGATCAATTGGAAGCTTGAATTGGTAGTGCATTGGTACCCCGGTGGGTGAGGAGAAGATGTCTTTGTACTCTTCCACGATCACGTCCACTTGCTTCTGCTGCAAAGAGAGGCTATGTGTAGAGATCATGGATGTGGAAGTGACCTTATGTTTATTGTGAGCATGGATAAAAAAGAATATGAACTTCCTAGTCTTTGAAATGACCTTGTTGCATTTCTTAGAAGATATTAAAGAAATAATGGTAGGCGGTGCTACCTCTGGTATCTTGTACAATTTTCTACCCAAAGTAATAATAAAACTGCGGGGTCTAGACTCATACACAACATGATGCTTCCATAAATATGGTTGTCCTAAAATAACATCACAAACTTCAAGGGGAGAAATATCACATAATACCTCATCTTTGAAGGGCTTGATGTCATAGGGTAGACAACACTGTTGGCTGACACAAAGATATCTTCCTTGGTGAAGCTAACCAATGGTGTAGGGTTGTGTCAACAGGTCCAACCGCTCGATGGCCTCTACTGAGATTAGGTTCTTATAACTATTGCTATCGACAATAAAATGAAGCAGAGCCCCCTTTACCCACATCTATGAGTGAAATATGCATTCCCCCTCCTCTGGTTCTTCTGGTTCACTTGGATGGACTTTGGTGGTAGTGACAATGGCATTGGGTTCAACATCGATAATACACTTCCCTCCTTCTAGATTTGATTCATAATTAGAATCAACCTATGACTTGGAAGCCTTCATCTCGACCACAAGTGACTTCTTGGAGTGACAATATTCAGTGTTGTGCCAAGGGATTTTATGGTATTCACCCATTTTCCCATGTCCTTCTTCATCTTCTCATTTCTCTTCTTTTGTTGCGGCTTGGACTGGTTGTCCTGAGAGTGGCCATGTTTTCTCTATCTCTTTCTGTGTGGGTTGGGGCTGCCTTTACCCTGCTTCGGCTATGAGGATTTTGCATATCCAAATTCTCGCCTCTTCTGCTTAAATTTTTGCTTGATCTTGACAACATATCTATAAGCCGTACCCAATGAGGCGATGTCCATAAAATACATTTCTATTTGAATGTATCTATGAAAAAAACTATGGTATTTGAGCACCAGATGTCTCTTAGAGTCTTTGATACCCAACTTGGTGCACAAAGTATGGAGAATATTGGTGAAATCTTGTACTGTTTGGTCCCTTTCTTGACGCAAAATGGTCCATTTGGTGTACTGGTCTTCATAGCTTCCAAAAAGGTAGTATTGTTTTTTAATGGCATCCCGGAAGAAATCCCATGTAGGGGAGACCAAAAATATTGTATATTCCTCTATGGCCCTTTTCTCAGAGTAAGTCTCCCACTAGTCCTTAACACGGGGGATGACCTTGAGGAGTGAAAAATTTATTCCTTTTCCAATCAGAAAAATTATGGACTGAAAAATACCCTTCGAGCAGATTCAACCATTTATCTACAACATTCACATCTATCATTCCTTCAAATAATGGAATATAAAAATTTACCTGTACCTTGAAGGGGGTTGCATGGATGCTTTATGAAGACGCTTCTCCTATGGGAAGACACCGAAGGATCTTCGCAAAGTTGTCCATCATTTCGTTCCTTTGTTGCACAAGGGATTCCTCGAGCAACATTTTAAAATGATCTCCTGATCCATCATCTTTATTTTCATCTCCCATGGGTTGTTGTCAGGCTCAACATGACCGATATTGCAACGACTTGATTGGTTCGAATCCCAACTTCTTGTACCCAGATCTTGTCGAGGGAATGCATGAAGAAAAAATAAATGAAGATCAGACTGCTCTGATACCACTGATCCAGATTTAGGAGTGGAATGAACTAATTAACAGAATGAATACAATAAATGCAGAGATATGAAGAACAATATAGATATTCAGTGAACAATATCTTCTATTGAATAAATGAAATAGGATGAAACTGTAAAAGTGCAGAACTAAAACACTTGCTCGAATGGTGGTAGATAGCTCTGAGAAGAGATGTGGCTACTACGTGCATCCGTCTGAGAAAAATTATTACAATGAGGCTCTAGAGAAATTTTTTATATTACTCATGAATTCCATAACCCTAGACATCCAAAAACCTAACCCTAGGAGATGAAACACCAAAAGTTATGTGGGCCCGTATGAGTAAGTTGGTACCTCAACTTTTTGGGGTCATAAATTTTGCATACGACCTCATTTTTAGGTGTGTGATAGCCCATTGCAAAGGTATTTTAGATAAATGCACAGTAAACCATCAAAATATAACTCTGTCTGCAATTTGACTGTGGTGAGCCAAAAAAACACTGTTAAGGGCCCCAAAATGACCCTGAAAGTACATCAAGATGTGCTGACATGAAAACATACAAAATAAGCCAGTTGGATTATATGGGAGGCCACCCTTATCCACTTGGAAGATGTGTAGGGATTCAGACAACCCCAGAAGTGTAGAACCCACAATTACAAAGAAGTACAAACGAACGTGTTGAACTAAGAACTGACAAGAGGTGTCAGTTGGAATAGGTGGGTGGCCACCAATATCCACCTGGATCAACATTGTTGTTGGTGAACTTAAAGGTTATAAATAATTTGTCGAACACTTGTATGACATTGATCATAAGGTATGTAATATGTTTCATCACATATACATAAAGGTTGACTTTTTCCCCTTTTTTTAGTGNAATTAATGTGTAAAATAAAAATGCAATATTTACAATTACTATTCTTTACATTAACTAGTTATTTTTTATGTTTTAGATTGTTAGGTGAATTTATGTTACCCTCATCAAATATTTAACTCGCACATATCGATATTTACATGCCATTATGAAAGACATTGTAATGGATTATCAAAGTATAGATGCATGTCCTGATGATCATATTATATATTATGGACAACATGCGTCGAAAACAAAATTCTTGGTATGTGGTATCAATAGATATCGAACCAATCAAGTAACAAAAATGGTTCCTCGGAAGGTTGTCTGGAATATTCCCATAATTCCATGTTGGTAGCGACTATTCAGGTTCCAAAGAATAGTAAATTTTATGGATTACAATGCAAAAAAGAGAATTGAAAATGGCATTCTTCGAATTCTTGCAAATGGTTATGAATTTAGGGAAATTGCTACAAAATGGCCATAATTTACAGATGAACCTCGTAATGTTAGGATTTCATTGGAAACTGACGATGTTAATCCATTTGGAGAGATTTGGTTTGCTTACTCAATGTGGCCTATTTTTGTTATCAACAGTAATATTCCTCCTTGGATGTCAATAAAGAGGGAGCACATAATGTTGACAATGATTGTTCTAGGTATTTGTTTACATTAATTTTTCGAATGTAAATTTTTTATTTGTCTTTTTTTTCATAATATCTTTTATTTATTTATTTACGTATATATACATACCATCGTATTAATTTCATTTAATTTCAAACAATTAGGTAAGTACCAATTTAAAGATATGAATGTCAATATCGCGCCTCTTATCGACGAGCTACTAAATTTATGGGAGGGAATCACTATGTATGACATCTGTAAACCAATTGGGAAAAAGAGATTTCAATGTGTGGAATACTTTATGGACAATTCATGATGCCTCGAGACTAACACATTTTTGTGGTATGTAACGTTACATATTGCACGCTTGAATAATATATAATTAATTGAAGATATGATGCATGTTGTTTAAATAATCATTTTGTATATTAATAATTCACATTAATCCATCTGTTGCAGGTCTTCAAACAAAGGGTAAATTTGGATCTCCATTTTGTGGTCCTAAGATGAAATCTCGCCGGTCAAAATTTTTAGGAAAGGAGGTGTTTGATGAGTATAGACACTTCCTCTCTAAGAACCATGAGTATCATACTACTGAAAAAAAATCTTTTCAATGGGAAATAAGAGACTAGACTAAAACCAAAAAGAATGACACCTCGCCTATGGAAGTTGGCATATGACATAATTAATCCTCGAGGTACGCATTTTTCTTATTTATCGTAAATGGAATCATGTTTTGAAATTTTCTTTTAATTATTCAATTTATTTTACCGCATTTGATAAATAATGTTTTTTTTTTATGCTTCATCAATGTCGTCGTTGTGAAGGTAGTAATAATGGGCTTCCATGAGGAATGCAATGTTATCCCACTCAATTCACGAGGTTTCCTTACTATGAGGAGATAAAAATAGTAAATTTGTTTGACACAATGCATATTGGGAAGAATGTGACAGAAACATTATGGCGAATCATAGATGGCATGAGGGATAAAGAAAAAAATGTCAAAATTTGTAATGACATTCATGAAGCTAATCATGCAATGCAAAGTGTGATCTGATCAAATAGCGATGGAGACCAAAATAACCTTCCATGGTTATTAACAGAGAAACAAATAAATGGTGTAAAAGAGGTCATTCAAAGAATTAAATTTCCCACAGGTTTTTGTTCAAACATAAAAAATATCTTAATGAAGAAAGGTGAATTTGGTGGGGTAAAAACACATGATTGGCATACCTTCATTAAGGTAATTAATAATTTTAGTATTCATATTTATATATTGGTCGTATACATTTTTTGATATT
This sequence comes from Picea mariana, assembly GCA_032191745.1. Lineage (NCBI taxonomy): Eukaryota > Viridiplantae > Streptophyta > Pinopsida > Pinales > Pinaceae > Picea > Picea mariana. The sequence goes on along the minus strand of JASDQU010214597.1, from coordinate 326 downwards.
TTTATTTTTATTTTCTAGTTTTGAAACAAGTAATGATTCATTTTTATTGGTATAGTATGTTCTACCTCTATCTCTCCCAAACGATTTTGACAACAACGTCAAACAAGTTATATATTATCTTGGAAAATACATGAGTTAAGTAGCTGCAATATATATGCAAAAGGTTTTTTCAATTTTTTGTTGTACTTAATGACATGTGTTATCTGCAATTTTGGTCATCATGATGATGTTGTGATGATGGAAAATCAAGCTCTTCACTAAGAACACTTTCCTGAGAAAAGTTACATTTGTCTGCTTCCAGAAATCATGCTTTTAAGGGATGTTCG
>JASDQU010214595.1:16363-31854 GCA_032191745.1 Picea mariana | reverse complement strand
AGGAATCCACAATGTCATTAATGTAAATCACTTAAAGTTGTTTGAGCCTTCTCTCTTGGAAGAGCCAGTCACCATCACTCATCCAGTGGACAACATTCATGATTTCCAACTCCCATTGGCCAAAGACACTATACTAGATACTCGAAGTCTCTCTACAAGACACCACACTTACACTTCATATCTGGTAGCTCGCCAAGGCCAAACTCCAGCTCAGGTAAAGTGGATCACAACTAATATATTGCACAACAAGTTTCTACATCTTCTCATGGAAGTTGGGATGCTTCTAGATCTAAACAAGGAGGAATTGGGCCAAGGAGGCCACCTAGGGGAACGCCCACCTAGGGCACACATGTCAATCACCTAGGCGCAACACTTCTTCACCTTCTGATGAGGAATTAAATATATGTAAAATAAATGGTTCTCTTGGTATAGAAGGTGAACCGAGACTAAAATAAAGCATTCTTACCTTTTCTTCTGAAGCTATGTGTCTTGGTTGTTTCCATTTTCGAGTTTGCATTTTACATTCATGACAATTTCGTTTTTAGGGTTTCTAAAGAATAACCAGTGTGCCTTCCTTCATGGCTTCCACCTGGTGACTCTGTTTTCCATGCTTCCACCTCTGAGATAAAGATTATCTCATTAGCTAGCCACTCTCTCATGGAGCAAATCATTTCCTTTGATTTTTCTGAGGCAAAAGGGAGGGCGCACCAACTGGAGTTTGCATCCTTGCTGGTTTCTTCTTTGTGGGAATGAAGTGAGTGCGCCCTCTTCCATGGTTGCACTGGGCTTCTCCCACTAATCCTCATAGGTCACTCTGAGATCACCAAAACCTCTTAGCCACTCTCGGGTCACCCTGGTTTGGATCCCCATTTTCTTGGTCACCCAAACTAATGGTGCACCCCTGTTTAGATTTGCACCCCTGAGGAGAGTTTTTTGGTCAGAAGCCGAGCTATGTCTTGCATGGTCACCTTCTCCTGTAGATTGCCTTCTTGGGTAGATCAGTAGATGTCCTAAGTTTTTCCACTAGGTACCTCAACCAATGTGTGTCATTTATATTTTTGACCTCAGAAATGATTCACGGGCTGGATCCCTTCCAAGAGTTGGGTGACTCAAGGGGGGATGCATAGAACAACCGAACCTCGGCCTTCAACCCTTCACGGGTATCTCCCTGCCTTATGGTATAGGAACACTTGACTCGGAGGATTTTAAAGTTCCCTATTTGTCAACTTCTAATGTTTGAAAATGTGAGAACCAAATAACGGAGGGTTATTTGGATTCCTACCCCCAAGATCCTACCTAGACTAGAAAATTTATTTTCAGACCTCCTGTGGAGGAAAACTTAGTGAGTTTTTAGAAATTTTTTAGATGTGGTGGGCTGAGATATTGGCTGTGTGAACCAATCTTGTTTGAATTAAGTGGGTGTGGATAATTTCTTCAAGAAATAGTGGGACATTTCAAGGTTCTTTTGGAGAAAACCTACTTCAACCTCCACAATTCAAGATGGAAATTATGTGAGTGAGGAGTGACTTTGTGTATGAGAAAGTGAAAGAGTGTGCCAAATTTTAATAATTTAGGTGTGAATTTACAACATGTGGACTTCATGTGGTCTTTACAAATATTTGTTACCTATCTTACTAAGTGTCATTGGTACAACCTTACGGAATTTTAAAAGCCCTAAATAACTATCATGTGGACATATGGGTCCTTACCAATCCTTTAAACTCCCTAATGTTGTTTACACTAAGAAAACCTGAATAACTATCTTAGATTGCAAGCATGTGGGCATGTATGGGCCCATTAATTTGATCTTTAAACTTCCCTAGTGATGTAAACTAAGAAAGCAATTTCAAGAAACTATCATAAGTTTTCAACATGTGGGAATGTATGGGTCCTTACAACTTTAAGATGATTTCAAAAAGAAACTAATAGAATCTCTAGGGGCGCTTTGTCCTCTCCTAAAATTTTTATTAAAGGAGATGAAATGTCTCCTTAACCACCTTTCTAATTCTCAATATGACTCTATGGTGGGAGTGAAGATAATAGTCAATGATTAAAGTTAATTTCTTGTCCCAATGTAAGTTTTTATATGTGATAACAATAATCTCAACTTAAATTTTACAAACCAAACAATCCATCCATGTGGCAACCAAAGAAAAAGAGGAGAATATTTCGTTCTTTTTACCCCCTAAGTTCCTATCTTTAGCTAACCTTTCATATGAGAAAGGAGTCTAAGTGGAGTGCATGGGCATTACAAATTACATGAAAGCAAAATTTGAAGGCTAGGGGATTTCAAATCATCACAAAACCCCTTACAATTTTGAAAACTTTGGAAATGTGTGTGGGTTACAATTCTGACAGAGGTGCACTGGGCACACAATGCGTAGAGAAAATAAGTCTTTGGGTGCACAATGTGTAGAGTGCGTGTCTGTGGGTAGGAATACCCACACACTTTATGATACGCTTCAGGGGGGGGGGGAGAGGATTTTGAGTGAAATTCTTCTCCTCCAGTTCATAATTTTTCTTTTGACAGGTAAGGCTTGGCTGGTTTTGGCACCTGCAAGACAAATGGATTAAAAGTAATTTCTCTCTAAGCCCAAATAGGGTGGAATTTGATACCTTTCCCCAGTATGGTCGTCAATCTGTTGTGTATGTGTCGTCACTAAGGTGAGAAAAACAATGGCACTTGCATGCCTACTTGAGCCTGCTAGACAAGACAAAAGTTAGTGAGTGGATTAAACAAGCCAAACACATGTAATGAACAAATAAAAAAACTAAAACAACTAAGAAAATAAAAACTAGAATGCATGAGAAACTTAGAACCATAAACAATCAACCAATGACCAAGATTATCCCACCAATGGATAACTATATTAGTTCAAAAAACACCGTAGAGAAAAATGAGGACTTATGGGTCCCCTCTTCCTCCTTGGGAGGGCTCTTGACTTCCCTAATGGAGAGCTCTTCTTATAATGGAAGAACAATGGAAAATGATGAAGAAAATCAATGCCTTTTCCCTCAAGAGGTGACTGAAATGGCCTATTGCAATGATGCTTTAATACTCCTAGGAGAAAAGAGGATTCTCAATGGATAATTGAGGCAACAAAACAATAATATGAATATCTTGGTTTCTTAGTGCACCCATGGCCTCCATTTATAGCATTTCTTCAAGGAAAAATTCAACTGGTTCTTAGTATGAACAAGGGGCCCTTTAGGGCACCCTTTGGTCCTTGAGCAACCCCCCATTAACATTTTTCTCAGATCTAGAGGTCAAATCAAGTTGGGAGTTGGACCATAAGTGGTTGGGGGGGAGACAAGAACCATAAATGCACCATTCACAAGAGTGTGCAACTTTTCTCATACATAGTTGTGCATTTGGCGCATTGTGCACTCTACGGACTTTGTTGGCCCGCGTACTGTGTGCACGCTTCCTTTAACGAGTTTTCACATGTCAATTTTTTCCCAATTGTATAGTTTTTTCCTTTTGAAATGCATTTTGGTGCTACAAGTGAACTAATTGTTGTTGGCATTGCTACATTTCTTTAACCATTTGCATGCAATGTTGCGGATGGAATTTCAGTGATAACACCTGGGTATCCCTCTTTCAGACTGTGTGGCCTAAAATATCTCATGGGATTCCCTTCTCCTCTCAATATCCAATCACCTCAACAATTAGACCTTGATATCCCTCAACCTACCGGCTAGACTCATCCTCCTCAAATCATTCCTTCAAGAAACCACTCCCTATATGTTTTTAGCACTGGCAGCTCAACAAACTATTATCAAAAGTATAAGAAACTTAGAATGGAATTTCCTCTCACATGGTCGCTACCCCAATAAAAAATGGTCCCTTGTTGGACTTGGCTCAAAACCCCAACAAAACTATGGGACAAACTTTGGAAACAAAAATATACTCTGAACACCCCTCAAGCTCAACTCATTCGACTGACTAGTTAGATCCAAGGTTCTAGCATTTGGAACACAACCTGGAAAAATAGACCGCTAATGCAAGCTCACGCCTTTTGGAAAATCAGAAATGTTCAGAGTGCCATGTTGTGAATGGATTGTTGGAAAAAAATTCCACTACTACAATCAAAGGAAAATCTCTTCCCCTACCAGGAATACACATATTGGAAGAAACATAAAGTGGTTGAACTTTGGTTGGATTCCCCTCTTCACCCTCCTTGGTGTAGTTGGAAAGTTTCCCCACAAGACCTACAGGTGAGGGAAAACTGTGATCTACAACTTTTGAAAGAAATGGTAAACCAAAGGAAGATCTGCATAAGTGAGGATACAGACACTCTACGATGGGGGCATAACCCCAATGGAACATTCACACTCAAAGAGGGATATCATCTATAAGAAAAATTCCATAATCAACCGAAATAAATCCTCTAGAACATAATATGGAATTCCAATCTCTAGACAAAAGTGTCCACCTTTCTTTAGCTTCTAGTCCAAAACAAAATCTTAACCTGGGATAATCTAAGGAGGAGAGGGTTCATAGGACCCTCAATTTTCCATCTTTAGCAGCAGCAGGAAGAGACAATGGAGAACATTCTCAATCAATTTCCTTTCAGTGGACTAATTTGGGATTAGTCTTCTCAATAAATGATAAGAACTAGAAGAGAAATAAATAACATCATAAATACCATCAGAAATTGGGGAAATGGATCCTTCAAAATCCCCATACTGAATAGAATATGGAAAATCCTTCCATCTTTCAATGTTTGGATACTCTGGAAAGAAAGGAATAGATGCATTTTCCACTCCCAGACATCCACCCCCAATCTACTTTGGTCCAGCATCCTCGAGCATGTCCAGGACATTGTGCATGCCCAATAGACCCATGATTATTTTCCCTCAGAACCCACAGAGGCCTCCATTCTAGCAACCTTGCATCTATGCCTTCTCTTGATTACTGATGTAACTCAACCTTGCAAAGATTCGTCCCAGTCCATCTCCCATTCCTGGTCTCCCCCACCCCCAGGATTATACAAAGTTAACTTTGATGGGGCCTCCAAGGGAGATCCCGACTTAGATGGATATGGAGCAACCATCAGGGATAGCTGTAGACAAATTCAGTACCTTTTGGCTGAGCATCTGGGTTATGAAACAAACAATTCAATTGAATTGTGGGGCCTTTTCATAGAAATCCAAATGGCAACAAATCTTGGACTAACTCGCCTTATAGTAGAAGGGGATTATAAAGTAATCATTAATCTTGTAGCCAAAATTATCAATGGTAATGATCCAGAGAAGATTACTCCTAGTTGGCATCTTTTGGGCCCCCTAAATAACTTGAAATCTCTTATGCAACCTTCTATTACTCTAATCACTTCTCACATCCGTCATGAAGCTAAAAAGGTTGCAAAAAGGTTAGCAAATGAAGGTGTTGTATCTCCCTTAAGTGACATGTTCATCAACACATGGCAATCTCAGGACACCCAACTACTGCTTCAATGTAAGGAGTTGGATCTCCAAGACAACCTATCTCTAGATGGGGTAGATGGGGTGATACCTGGACAGTAGAGAACTGTTGGCGTAATGAAGAAAGGGGATTTATTACCCCCAGCTGTCATCCATTCCCCCATACCATTTGAATGACGGGCCTTTAAACTACAATAATGGTAGTGTGCAGCTCCACTTCTGAAAATTTAATGGTAGTGCGCAACGCCAAATTTCTATCTTTTCTCTCTTTTTGCATATCAGAATCCTACTTAAGATTTTCTCATTTTTGTTAAATTTTATGATCTATGGCTACAACCATGGTAGTTATGTTCTCTGGTGCATGACACCAGAGACGTCTCATGTTTGTAATATGTCATTTTTCACATTGAACTCTTAAAATACTATTAAGGTTTCCAAGTGTTTTTGCATGCCACCTATTCCAGTTTCTCTAATGTGGCGGAACATGTGGAAAGAAAAGAACAATGTACTATCTTGATGCTCTTAAGGTAATAGATTTTCACTCTTTTATTTACAAAAAATAAAATAAAATGTAGACCTTAATAGGATCAATCCTTCCATTGGAAAATATTATGCTTGTGGGTGAATTCTACTTGTTATTTTGTGGATTTAAAGAAAAAATGGAACATCACTAGGTGATTTACGTTTCCCAAGAACATATTCTTTGCAAGGGTAAACAATTGGAGGATTTATTAGAGATGTTTTATTATCATTTTTAAAAATATTCAAATCTTATCTTAGCGGTGTGGAATTATGTGGAGGCATGGTGAGAAATATAGCCCATCACCCTCAAAAACTCCTTTTAATGATGTGCTTTGGGATAAATCATCTAATTCAATGCCTTTTATATCTCTGCATATTCAATGGTTTATGTCCTTCTACTTTATATTTTTACCAATGGAGTTCTTTTATATAGACAAAAAATTGTGATGTTTGTCCCTACTCCAGAGTTTTATTTATTGTCATGCTTGAAAATAATGTTGATTATCAAAGATTTTAAGAGTCATTTCCCTATTTTTGGGGTAGAGTAGACCTTTTGGATACCCCTTGGTTACTTGAATTTGATCCTTCCACTATGACTATAAGAAAGGTGTTATTTAGGCTTGGCTCCAAAATTTGCAAAATCATTTTTAACATTTAACAACTCTTCAGGATATTGGTAATACTTTGAGAAAATACACTAAAAAAATCTAAATCGGATTAAATTGGTTCTTTCACATATGCTAAAATGCTTTTTTAGATTGGCATAACTTAGGGCCTATTAGATAACATGTTATTTCAATGAAGTACTTTTAAATGGGTTTAGATTCTGGAATATGAGAATATAATTTTCCATGTGAAATATGCTAGTAATTGGGCATATCCAAGTTCCTTGTTCTCATGCATGCACTCCTCTTGAAAAAGGAAAAAAGGAGATAAATCTACATAAAAAAGAATGGAGTAGCATGAACGACCATATCTAAAGGATTTCAAATATCATAATGATGCAAACCATAATTTTATTATTCTAGAGATGGAGAAAAATGATTTTTGAGAAGTGATGAATGAGGATAAAGAAGCTTACATGAATCCCCTAAAAATGGTAGCTAGAAATAAAGCACCATTATAGGGGATGAAGAGAATAGATGACTCTATCAACTATTATTTCAAAAAGGAATAGGTACAGGTTCTAAATGTTAGACATCCATTTTCTCCTTTGAATCCTAATTTTTTTATCTCTAATTTAATTTTAGTCATTTTGGAACCTTCCTTAGAAATGTGAGACAAGTTATTAAAAAGAAAAAAATAAAAAAGAGATTGAATAACTATTATTTATGGGACAAGAATAAAATGAACATTAATCTATCATCTATTATATAATAATATTAAAAAAATNATATGATTATATATAGATAGATATCATTCAATTGTAGATCATGTATAAAATAATTTGGTACATTTATTTCAATAACAATATAATTCAAAAAAATTAATACATTTATATTTAAAAAACTAATACATCTATATTTATAAATATAGAGTGCTAAACAATTTGATGCATTAATTTTAATAATAAAAAAATAAAAAAAGTTTGGATACATTATTTTAAACGAAAATATAATGTAAAACAATTTGATTCATTGCTTTGAAAATTGATATCTCCAAAACAATATAGTATATTGATTACAATGCATGTCTATTGGAATGGTTATAATGCATGTCTATTGATTCCAGTGATAATACACTTTAAATTAAACCAATTATATTAAATTAAGAATAATATTAGTATGTTATAAATGAAGATAAATAATACAATAAAATTTAAATATGATGTCAAGTTAAATGGTAGAAATAAAGTGTTAAACTATGATTCATTATAAATATCAAAAAAGTATATATATATATATATATATATATATATATATATATATATATATGGAAAATTAATTTAGTTTAATTATGATAAATTCATTTTAATATTGAAATTTAGAAGGATTACATTTTTATAAATGTAAATTAAACATATTGAAGATAGAAAAATTTGACCAAAGTTTATACCTTTGTTAATTTGATCGCTACAAATTATTAATAATTTTGATGTTAAAATGAATCTAAACTAATATTTACCACCTTATAATTATACAATAAGTTTATGATAGTTTTTTCTTTATATAAAAATAATATCAATATTCAAAAAGATAATAATTTTTTTTTAATAGGAAACAACTTATTATAATTCATTTGTCAATTATCATTACTGGGGATTGTTATTATTGACCCTATCATTAGTGAGATTGTTATTATTGGAAACTATTTTTTAATACTAACTAATTCATCACCATTATTAAAGAAAAGTCATACTAAGTCATGCTACCCCTCTTTATATATTTTCTTTGATATGATTTTGATGAAGTTGAGAAATTATCAAAATGATTTTAAAAATTGTTTAATTGTTGTAATATATATATATATATATATATATATATATATATATATATATTATGCTTTTGATGAAATTGAGAAATTATGAAAATGAATTTAAAAATTGTTGTAATTTAGTTTTATAAGTTAAAAGATAATATAGATACATTGATGAAATTGAGAGATTATCAAAATGACTTTTAAAAATTGTTGTAATTTAGTTTTAAAAGTTAAAAGATAATATGGATACATTTATGAAAAAAGATTTCAAAATAAGAAACATCAATGTATAAAATTGTTGTAATTTATTTATATTTTCTTTGATATGCTTTTGATGAAATTGAGAAATTATCAAAATGACTTTAAAAATTGTTGTAATTTAGTTTTAGAAGTTAAAAGATAATATGGATACATTTATAAAAAAGGATTTCAAACTAAGAAACGTAAATATATTAGTGATATAAATAAAAACTTAAAAAAATAAAAATAGGAGTAAATTAAATATGGAAAATAAAATATAATGAATAACATTTTTGTATTTAAAAAAAATAAAAATAGAAAAACTTATAAAACCACTTTGATCATTTATATTGATTTGTTAATTACACCGAAGGTGTTTTCTAGGGAGAGGTTCCTCTCTCAACCTTCGTCGTTTGTCCAAAACCAATATAAAATTATTATCTGTTATTTAGCAACAGACCAGAGCGTATAACTTGCCATCTGTAACAGTTTATTCTTTAACAATCTTGAATCATCTCTTTCACCGACTCCATGCCCAAGATTCCACATTGCTTCTTCATCCCGGTTTTCCCCAATCCTTATTCATTTTTATCAGCGTCGCTCGATTGATCTCAGTCTTCCTCCACGGATTTTATGAGTAGGCTCTGAGGAGGATCTTGAGAGAGACCAAGATCCTCCTTCACCATGCTCGAGAAGCGGAGGATAAGATGTGCACTCAGCTTGGAGAGTTGGAGGAGGAATCAGTGGAACAAGCAGAGGCTTACCATCCGAAGATCATTTCTCTTACACGATGCTTGAAACACGTGGAACACCTTCTTTCTGTTGCCAATAAGGAGATCCAACGTCGTCGTTGAGTGAGTACGGGAAATTTTCAAGGACGGAAACAACAAAAGCTTTGAGAAGGGAAGCGTTGCTTTGAAGCTGATTCCCAGCGATGAAGATAAGTTTGAGAGTTTAGAAAAGAACAAAACCTATGAAATGATCCAATCAACTACATACTATGAAGCATATGTCCATGTTTTGAAATGTCTTCAACTACCAGAAATGAAAGAGATTTCTTTTTGGGAGCACTTTCTATCATTAGAACCCCATCCTACAAAGTCGGGTTATCTGAAAAACAGGCCACTGAAGGATGCATATAATTTAGAATGTGCATTTCCGGCGATCCAAAATTGTTTGGGCAGAAGCACAGTTCACATCTTGCAGAAATGGTCTGAGTGGAATTCCACCTTAGATGGAAGTCATATGGAAGCCATGAAGCAAAGCCTGACAAAGAGGCTGGACATTATTCAGGGCCCTCCCGGAACTGGGAAGACCTACGTCGGCTTAACCATTGTGAGGATACTCCTTTCTAGTATCTAGTGTGGTCATATTTTGTTGATATGTTATACCAACCATGCACTAGATCAGTTCCTGGAATCCATTTATTTCGTAGAAAATAATATTGTTCGAATCGGTGGCAGATCAAGAAATGAAATTATGTTGAAACGAAGCATGAATTCCCTCAAACGTGGTCCAATTAATTTTGGCACAGTTCGTGTTAGATATAGAGAACTAATGCTTACTAAAGGGAATGTGGAAGAGTAGATCAAAAGGTGTATATTTTGTGTGAGAGCAATGGAAATCTCCATGGGGATACTATCGGGTATAGCTTCAGAACAACATATTGAATCCCTCTATAGCAAGGATTCAATTAATTAATGATCAGACACTAGAAGAAGTATGGTTGGAAGGGACGGGATATGAATTAGTGGCTGACAAAGATGGTGGGAAAGGTAAAGGGAAGCATAAAGTGTAGTCGACAGATATTTCTCTGCACAAAATACTTAGCTCCCAAGATTTATGGTTGTCACCCCAAAAATCAAGGATCAAGCTTCATAATCATTGGTTGCAAAAAGCCAAAGAAAAGGCCGAGGAGGAACTGCATCGTTTATCTGAGAGATACAGAGAAGTGTGTGATGGGATACTACAACATGATCATAAGACCATGCTCAAAATTTTAAGAGAAGCAAAAGTTGTCGGATTGACAACCACTAGAGCTGCTAAAAATTATGACATTCTCCAGGAATTACAAGCAGAAACAGTGGTGATGGAAGAGGTTGTCGAGGTTTTGGAGGCCATGTTTTGTCATACATTATCTCCTTCCCCCAATATCTCATTCTCCTCAGGGATCACTTGCAGTTGCATCCTTCTATTGCAGAATATGAATTAGGCACCAAATACAAATTGGATGTCTCCCTCTTTGAGAGATTGATAAGCGGAGGGATCGAGCACGTGACCTTAAGATGCCAAAGAAGAATGAGACCCCAATTTCAAGATTAATATCTGATATCTATCCTTCAATGCATGACAATTGTATCTTGACCACGTATGAAAACATCAAAGGAATTAGAAATGATGTGTTTTTCTTAGATCATCAAGCCATGGAATCCCAGATCATTGATACCAATGGAAATGTTAACTAAGCGAAGTGCAGATTTTCGTGGAACTTTGTGTTTATCTTCTGAAACAAGGATATAAGAACAATGACATTACAATTATGACAATGTATAAAGGTCAGATGATTGAAATTCAAACACACCTGAGTGACTGTCTTTGTCCCAGGAATAGCCAAAATGAGAAGATAGATGATGTTTCTTCACCTACTCCTCGAGTTTGTTCTGTGGATAATTATCAAGGATAATAATCCAGTATTGTCATACTATCTCTAGTGAGGAGCAATAAAATGTTGGGAATTGTAGGGTCAAGAGGAAATATTGGGTTTCTCAAGATAATGAACAGGGTCTGCGTGGCATTCTCGAGATCCAAGACCAGGATTTACATCTTTGGCAATGCAGAGCTTCTAGCATCTAAAAGTACTTTGTGGGAGTCAATAATTTAGAAATTGGAGAATTCCAATTTTATTGGAACAACACTAACACTGACTTGCCAAAATCATCCACAAATAAAAATAAAAGTCTTTGTAGCCGAAGATCTCAAACAAATGGAAGACAGAGGTCATGGAAGACCATGTGAATATCAGTTAAAATGCAACCATGCTTGCTCGAAGCATTGTCATCCATATGACCATGACTCAATCATATGCCCCAAGCCTTGTCCAAAGAAATGTGTGACATGTGGTCATCAGTGCATGAAGATATGCCATTTCCCCAATTATTGTCCTCCTTGCCAGATGCCTGTCTGGAAGAGTCTTCGACCTAGATGTGGCCACGACATAACTCTTCCTTGCTCCATTGTTGTGGAGGGTACCATTTGCAACCAATTATGTTCAGTTCGACTTCATTGCGGTCATCCGTCTAAATAAAAAAGTGGAATACCTTGCAGACCCTGTGAAGTAAATGTTATCAAAGTCTTGCAATGTGGACATTGGGAAAAATTTCCATGCCATGAAGAACCCCATAAATGTATATGTGATCAGCCATGTCGTAAGGTCCTGAGTCTAAGATGTGAACATATTTGCAGAGGAACATGCAGGTCATGCAAGCAAGGTACTTCACACATTCCTTTCAAGGAACAGTGCTTCAGGGATCTTCCATGCAGCCACCAATGTATGGATGAATTCTCTGAGATCTGCCCTCCCTGCAAAAATACTTGTGAGAAACGTTGTCATCATAGTCATTACAGTCTTCTCTGCGGAATTTTATGTACGACTTGCATGGAAAAATGTTAATGGAAGTGTGAGGATCATACATGTGATCTCCTCTGCCATGAAACATGCACCAGGCCTCATTGCAACCAACCATGCCAAAAAAATCTAAGTTGTGGGCATCCTTGCTTAGGTCTATGTGGGGAGCCCTACCCTAGGGTTTGCAGGATTTGCCCTCCCAAGAATTCGGATGGCATAACGTAGATGGCTCTAGACAAGTGTGATTGATCTGCCAAGTTTGTGGAGCTCGTAGACTGTGGACATGTATTTGAAGCAAGTGGGTTCGATACTTATATGGACATGGACAATGCAAGTGCTACTGCAGTGAAGCTAAAGTAGTGGTAAGTTCTGTCATTTGTAATATACATACCACAAATTATTATTGTTTTGCAATGTCTTTCCATTCTAATTAATTTATGAACCTTCTGAATTTCTTTGCTATGCATTCTTCATTGTAGATCGCCTATCCAAAGAACGTCGCGATATTCAAACATTGTGAAGACAAAGTTGCAACAGATTGAAGAAGTGAAGAAGAGAGTGTTTGGATTCGAAAAAGTGAAGAGAGGGAACGATGATATGCTCAAGCTGAAGAAATATATGGAAGCAATCTCATATTTATTGTTAAAATATTTAGTAGAAATCAAGCCATTTTAGCCTTGAAACTGATCATTTGTGGTTTTTGAGGTATGTTAGCCTTGAAACCGATCATTTGTGGTTCTTGAGGTATGTTAACTTAAGAAACTATAGAAAATGTATGATTGAGTTGCAATTTATTTAGAAATATATGTAAATTAAATTCAAACACTTTAGTGGTGCCACTAAGGGTTATAGAAGGAAATCAATTCATTCTCATTATCATTTTTTTTCTTAAAATGATAACGATATGCTCAATTGTTAAAATATTTTTACCTTTTAATTTTCTTTACATATTTATTATATATATCATAAGAGTTTTAAATTATATCACATTTTTTCAAAACCCTAGAATTAATAGTAGAAATCAAGCTATTTTAGCCTTGAAACATATCATTTGTGGTTTTTGAGGTATGTTAGCCTTGAAACCCATCATTTGTGGTTTTGAGGTATGTTAACTTAAGAAACTATAGAAAATGTATGATTGGGTTGCAATTTATTTAGAAATATATGTAAATTAAATTCAAACGCTTTAGTGGTGGCACTAAGGGTTATAGAAGGAAATTAGTTCATTCTCATTCTCATTTTTTTTCTATTGTTGTTGCATGTCCAAATCTATCCATTCACCCAATTTCACAAAAAAATTGTATAGGATTTATTAGATATACTTACAATTGAGAATGAGGATCTAGATCACTGGTCCAAAACTTTGTTCGTTGACTATGTGTAACTACATAGCTTTAAAACCTCCCAAAAACAACATCTTGTGGCCTTTAAACAAAGTAACCACACCACTTCATTTTCGTGTTTCATTTCCCCTACTTTGAAGTGTTGAAATAATGTAACTGCAAAGAGTATTCTTATTATTATTGATATATTATTTATAGGATCAATCCCCATTGTGGATTGATCATGTCAATAATTGCATTAGGACCAAATCCCCTTTTGCGGATTGGTCAACATACAATTGTAATAGGCAGAATAAGAAGTCGGCCCCAGAAGTCATTATTGAGACCCAGAAATATAATAAAGGTGGGTTTACCCACCCAGACTTGTATATATAGAGAGGTTAGCGCCTCACATTATCACACAACACACTTACTCATTTCTAAGAGGCAAGTTGTCACTTACCAGCTGGAGAGAGAGGGAGAAGATTGGCGCATCTTTTGGAGAGGACTTTCTGTATTGGTTTGAGTTATCTCTTGACATTGTATTGACAATTTATGATAAGGAAGTTTTTGCTGGGTATTCTTCCCCTAGAGGGTTTCCCAGGATAAATGTTGTGTCTCTTGTGAATGTGTATTTCTTAGTGATCTTGTTCTTTTATTGTTGTTATCTATTAAAATGAAAAGAACTATAATAATGGCATAAAACATTAACATGGTATCAGATCCAACCTGAAGGAAGCATATTTCGTAAGAGAAAAACGCCACTGTTGCAGTACCTGCAAATTAGGGTTTTTCAAAAGTGAAGCTTTTCATCTCCAAAACCACCTAGAAAGTTGTGCCCTCCCCCAAGGATCATTTTGGCACCTTGAGCGCACATTTTTAGTGGTTGGATCGCCCGGAAAGTGAAACCCTAGTTTAACAAAAGTACTAGAAGTACCAGAAAACTAGTACCAGAAGTACCAGAAGTACCAAAGTACCAAAAGTACCAGAAGCACCAATCCAGAAATCCGCAGATCAGATTTGAAGGGGCAAAAATTGGATTTTCTCAGATCCAATTACACTAGGCTACTTGCCTCAGCCAAGCGCACCTCCTGGTAAGGTCAAAATTTGATTTTAAGAATTTTCATTTTGGGTCATTTTTCATAGCCTCAAGTACAAGATGTCTGCAAGCACAAAACTTGTTGAGAAACTAGAAGGCATAGACAAATTTTGTGCCTAGAAGTATAGGATCAGTCTGATCCTTGCAGAGAATGACCTAGCAAGATTCATCAAAGAAGAAGTGTCGGAACCTGAAGATGTCGTAGAAAAAGCAAAGCATCAGAAGGACTCAATAAGGGCTCAAAGAATCATTGCAAATTCAATCAAAGACCACTCGATCCCATATGTATCATCCAAGAACACTCTGAAAGAGATGTTTGAATCTCTAAGCAAACTATACGAAGGAAAGAACATCAACTGAAAGATGAACCTAAGATCTCAATTGAAGAATACCAAGATGCAGAAAGTAGAAATGATTCAAGAATATTTCTCCCGAATCTCAGAAATTAAAGAACAATTAAAAGTGATTGGAGACACCATAGATGAAGACAAATTCGTAATGATAGCCCTAAATGGTCTCACAAGACCTTGGGATTCTTTCATCAAGACGATATGTCCCAGAAAGGAGAAACTGCAGTTTGACAGCCTATGGGAGGAATGTATCCAAAAAGAGACAAGGGTAGCTAACCATGAATCACTACTAGCAAGGGATGATGAGCAATCCCTAGCTACTCATACAAAAGGAAGAAGGAAGAAACCCTACTTCAAAAGGGAAACTCATAGAGAGCCTCAACCATCAAACAAATTCAACAACAAAGAATCTCATCCAAGAAGTTTTCAGAAGAAAGGACAAGGAAAGGGAAGAGATATCTCATCCATACAATGCTATCATTGTGATA
>JASDQU010214594.1:0-18384 GCA_032191745.1 Picea mariana | reverse complement strand
CCCTTATGATAGCTGGACCAGTTTAGTATTGATAAAGATCCACTCCTTCGCTCCTAGACTTCTTGCCTAACAGATTTCATGGTGCGTTAGACATCATGTTTATGGGTGTACTAGTCCTTTTAGTTGCGCAAGCTTGAACGAGAGTTACATGATGCTCAACTAAAACCTTACCATCCTTTAGTTTTTGGTAGTTATGCACCTCGCGCCTTAGGTCGAGTTGGACGGTATAAGTGGTCTATATTTACACCATAGGTTGTCTTGTAGGATACAAGAGTCCTCTGGCCCTTCGTGCAGTTAATTCGAATTTTATCTTGCGTCGTGTCAACCCGTTGCTTGGGGGCGTAGGTGTAGTCTTCCTCTCGTTGTTTCGGCTCCTGGCACATCGATTTATCTAGAGTCCTCAGTTTAGATAGGATGTGTTGTACCAAGTTTATTGACGTGTCTATCACCAGTCATTGGCATGATTCCTAATAAGGGGATCATGGCGCGCCCTTTGGGGTAGCGGAGAATGAGAACTTGGTAGGAGTCATTGTGTTTGTGGGATTGTTTTCAATCATTGCAAGTTACTTGGATGCATGGGTTGAACGCATTCAGGTGTTAGTTCATGTGCCTTTAGGTTCTAGTCAGTGTTCGTCTAGGTCGTCGTGTCGAGAGGGAGATGTGTCCCTAACCTGGTAAGCATGGTCGTGTTTGCATCGAATGGGTAGTCATTTTCTCCTTGTTTTCTACACATGTTTCTCCGAGTTTCCCTTGTGCCTGTGCATGGTGTCATAGTGCCTGTTTCCTGGGCAGCATGCTTTCTTTCATCATCAGTAGTGTAGCTAAATTGTTGTCATCGTCGCCTTCATGCCCAAAAACAAAAAAACAAGTTATCACTTCTCCTTCACTTGTAGTCGTAATGATGAGGGTCGTTATACATGGTATCAGATCAAATTCAACCCTGTGACTGTGGATCGCAAGTCTTTCCACTACAGTAAAACTTTGAGTTTTAACCTAGCACTTATTAAAAATTTAACGTATCCAGGTGGTGATATTGGTTAGAGGACGCCACTTAGGTTGCGGTGCAATGCGGTTCCATCGAAGGAGGTGTGATGCCTCTAGAAGTGCTCGCACCCTCGAAGTCTAACCCCTTGGGGAAGAAAAAAAAAATCCCTTGGGATGGATTTGATTGTTGTAAGGGATAATGATCGTCTGACTAGGGTCCTTCCAGATATGGTCAGAGGTCATGACTCACCTTCTGTACTGAGATAAGTCCGAGGCACCCATACCCTTGAGGGTCCACAACACGTCGAGTTAGCACTGTTAGTTTTTACTGTGAACTTGAGAAGGTCAGATTTCCTGAATTCTTGGGTGCCCCAGACAGTGCAGTCGTTGAGGCTTGGTTGGAGAATAAGTCGAGGTGCTTGCACTTCACGTCTTTACCTCCAACATGAAGGTCCATGGGGCGGTCTTTCAATTGAAGGGGAGCGCTCTTCTATGGTGGAAGACACTCCTACCACTTTTAAACGTGGTCGTCATAGACATGTCTTGGGAACTATTCTATGAACTGTTCCACGAGAGGTATTTTCTGAGGAATTCGTCGAGCGTCAACTCAAAGAGTTCACATGCCTTACGACAGGGCGGTCGTATGGTGCCCAAGTACGAGGCCCATTTTTGGAGCTTCTTTGGTATGCTCCTCCCCCTTATTGATAAACTTAAGGTCAACAGGTTTGTGTTGGCCTTAGCGTTGGAATTCAGCCTGTACTTCAGGTACCAGGAGTACTAGATCAAAGAAGGAGTGTTGGAAGTGTGGGTAGCCACACTACCAGTGTGAATACCCAGTGGAGAGGACTAGAGTGTATGGATTAGCTAGACCCACTAACGTGGGAGATTTTGGGCTAGGCCCATCAGATTCGTTTAGTGGTGAATAACTCCCAGGCTGAGCATCAGTCAATTGTGCTCGAGACGTCAGGTACCGTCACTGACAAGACCCTTAGTATTGTGATAAATACTAGTGCTATCGAGAGTTTCATTTATGGTTCGATGCTAAAAATGATTAAGGTAAAGGTCATCGAACAGAATGATTTAGCTTCATAGATATGGCTTCGGGGGCCAAATAGAAGGTTGGAGGAAGGGTTACATGCTGTACCCTTAACCTGGAAGTGTTTTGTCACCCGAGGCCAACCCGTACATCATGATCTTATAATTCTATGATGTCATGATCAGTATGGACTGGTTGGAATCACATGAGGCGATACTCAATTGTAAGACGAAATGATTGAGCTTGGTCAATGATGGGGGAAAAAGACGCATGAAAGGACAGAACGAGGGAGTTTCCCTAAGGTTCATCTCTTCCTTGCAGCTACGAAAGAGCCTATGCAAAGGATGTAAGCTTTATGCGATCCTTGCATCAAACGAAAAAGGAGTAGCGGAAGGTCTAGAACACCTTCCGGTGGTGAGAGAATTTGTAGACGTATTTCCGGATGAGTTACCTGGAATTTCGTCAGAGGGGGAATTGGAGTTTAATATACACCTAAAACCAGGGACTGAACTGATAGCTAGAACACCTTATCAGATGTCGACCCCAGAGTTACAGGAGTTGAGAATGCAGTTGAAAGAATTGTTGGACTTGGGACTGATACGTCCTAGTGTGTCACCATGGGATATGCCTGTTATTTTCATATGAAAGAAAGATGGGTCATAGAGGCTCTGCATTGACTACCATCAATTGAACAAGGCACCGATCAAGAATCAGTATCCGTTGCTGAGGATAGATGAATTGTTTTATCAGATGAAGGGTGCGATGGTGTTCTCAAAGATCGACTTGTGATCTGTGTATCACCAATTACGGATCAAGGAGGATGATGTCCCTAAGACCGCCTTTAAGACGAGATTTGGACATTACGAGTTTATTGTTTTATCATTTGGACTAGAAAACGCCCCAGGGGTATTTATGAGTTTGATGAACCAGGTGTCTGCAAGTACTTGGACAAGTTCATCCAAGTATTCATTGACGATATTTTGATTTACTCTCGAACGACGGAGGACCATGACGAGCACTTGCACTTGGAACTACATTGTCTGCAAGAGCACAAATTATATGGGAAGTTGACCAAATGTTCATTTTATCAATCGAAGATTCACTACTTAGGGCATGTCATCTCTGGTGAAGGTATCGTCATGGATCCAACAAAGGTCGAGGCTATTATGGAATGGCCTGCATTGACGAATGTCCCAAAAGTGCGTAGCTTCATGGGTTTAGCTGGATACTATTGATGGTTCATCAAGTGATTTTCAAAGATAGCAAATCCGATCACGAAGTTGCAGAAGAAGAACAAGAAGTTTGTTTGGACTGAGAAATGTGCGGGAGCATTTCATAGGCTCAAGGAATTATTGAAAACAACATTGATACTAAAGGTCCCTGACATGGACACAAACTTCTTTGTATGCACTGACGCATCCAAGGAAGGCTTAGGCGGGGTCTTGATGCAAGACAGATGAGTGATCGCTTACATATTGAGGAAACTGAGAAGGCACGAGGAGAACTATGTGATGCACGATTTGGAGTTATTAGTAATCATATATGCCTTGAAGGTTTGGAGACACTACCTTGTTGGACGAAATTTGAACTAAAGACTGACCATTGTGGACTACAACACATCTTTACGCAAAGTGACCTGAACGCCCGACAACGGAGTTGGTCGGAATTGCTTAGCGAGTATGACTTCGATATTACTTACATAAAAGGAACAGTGAACCGAGTGGCAGACGCATTGAGTCGAAGACTACGCATCTTTTTGGTGTTGCCTCTTCAGAAGAATCTACGTGAAAAGATTCTAACCTTACAGCGTGATGATGACTAGTACAAAGAGGTTGAGGGTTTTATCAAACAAAACACAATGATGGTACCACGATTTGAAGGATTTTCATTTGGTAGCGATGGTTTATTGAGGTTTAAAAATCGAATCTACATACTGCCAAACGACGAGTTGAGGATGTTGATCCTGAGCGAGGCTCATAGACCAGTTTACATGGCTCACCTGGGAGTCACGAAGATGAGGGCATACCTTAAACCCTTATTCTTCTGGAAGGGAATGAAGGCATACATAGTCAACTGTGTGGCCAGATGTCTAGAATGTCAGCAGGTAAAGGCTGAACATAGACACCCAACAAGATTACTACAACCACATGCTATTCTGGAATCAAAATGGGAGGTTATCTTGATGGATTTTATTGTTGGATTTCCACTGAGGGCAAGGAGACATGACTTGATTTTCGTAGTAGTAGACACTCTAACGAAGAGTGCTCACTTTATTCCTGTGCATATGACATATCAGGCACTTGACATAGCTAGAGTTTTCATCAGTGAAATTGTAAGGCTGCATGACGTGCCTAAGAGGATTATATCCGATCGAGGATCAGTGTTTACTGGACAATTTTTGATGAGTTTCCAAGAGGCCTTGGGAACCCAACTTAACTTTAGTATTGTGTATCACCTAGAGACTGACGGGCAGACTGAATGAATGAACCAGACCTTAGAGGACATGTTGCGCATGTACGTGATGGACCAAAAAATGCGTTGGGAAGAATTCTTGCCACTAGTGGAGTTCTCTTGAGTTTCGTTACTGACAACCGTGTCAGACGCCTTTGAGTTGGGATTGGCTTGAGGATAGGGTGCTGGTAGGACCAGAAGCGATCCAAGAAATGGAAGAAAAAATAAAAACAATAACACAAAGGATTAAAGAAGCGTAGGATCGATAGAAGAGTTATGCCAATGCGCACCGTGTCAACCATAGTTACGAGGTCAGCGATCGATTCTTCTTGCGGGTTAAACCACATAAAATTTCGATCAAGTTTGAGAAGGGAGCTAAACTCTCTCCTAGGTTCATGGGACCTTTCGAGATTATGGAGAGAAAGGGGCCTGTGGCCTATCGACTAGCCTGATTCTTGGAGGCGTATGCATGATGTGTTTCATGTATCTATTTTGAGACATTATATTAGTGATCCTACACATGTTATTGACATGAGTTCCTTGCAGGGATTGGATGAGGGGATGCTCACAGCTGAGCCGATTCGCATCTTGGATCATTGCGTTCGACAGCTACAGCATCGAACGATAGAGCAGGTCAAGGTCCAATGGGACAATTATAGTCCGCACTTGACGACCTGGGAGGACGCATATGATATGCGCTAGCAGTTTCCATTTTTGTTTGATAGATAGACATATGATACTATGATACACTTTATTTCGGCATATATACTGTGAAACTTTGGGATGAAATTTTGACCAAGAGGGGGTGTATGTAACATCCCACTCTGGCACACTGAGTGAACTTATTCTTTGAGGACACTTGCTCGCAATTGATCCGGATTATTATGCTATTAAAACTTTTTTATTTTGATTATGAGGCATGATGGGATGATGACATGTTGTTTTACTGCCTCGACATAGACAGGTTTTATTGACTTGGTTTTACTAAGTGTGCAGGATTATGGACCTAGAGAATGTCGAGGCATCGATGGAACCCCTTGGACTCTAGATCGAGTCGGGGAGTGTACCATTGAGGTTTGATTGTTTTACTATGATTTTAGTGCTTCTTATTAGATAATATGATTTGGATATATTCTAACATGATTCGTTGATGATGCAGGCTAACGATAGCTTGCCGACTAGACTCACATGTGGAGTAAAGGGGTCACGCACGACTACCAGATATGTTAAGGGAGAGGTGTGGACAACAGCCCTGCCACAGCCTACTAGCACTCCCTCAATGGCTCGAACTGTAGGTTAACAATTACCTAGTTCGAGAGGACCCACGATGTCATGAGGGAAGACTGCAACAGTCGCTCATGATGATTCTAAGGGGCACTCAATAAGGCAAGGGCCTTATTCCTTAGAGGCCCTTAGTCTCCCACAAGTTCACCTGGCAGAGTGTTGACTCCAGGGGTTATTGATGTCTACCAAGTCAGTCAATAGGCAAGTGGCACCCTTGGAGCATGTGGTGTGTCCTGAAGGGCGCGTCGCGCAAGAAAAAATGGAGGGAGGAAAGTGGAACCCTTGGAGCACACAGTGCGTCCTGAAGGGCACGTCGCGCAAGGGAACAGATGAGGCGAGTGGCACCCTTGGAGCACCTAGTGCGTCCTGAAGGGCATGTCGCGTTGTTGATGATAGAGGAATGAACCTAGATGGCCTTAAGACAAATAACGTGTTAAGTATCTTTAAAACTATTTCCCTAATTAAATGTCGCCCAGTACAAAATTTAAGGTCTAAGTCTAAATTACGCTAGTGGTAAAATTTTATCTATCTATAAATAATAATAATAATAATAATAATAATAATAATAATAATAACAACTTAAATAATAATTATAATCTTTGATAAATCTTGTAACACGAAGGGAGTAAGAAATTTAATTTATTCATAAAAAAAAATCTATTGAAATAAAATTTAAAAAGGGAATTAACTATTTTATTATTTTTGATAATTTAAATTATATTAATTAAAAGATAAAAGGGTAAAAGGGTTAAATTCCACACCTACCTTTTTGAGTTCTAATTAAAAAGGGGAAAGAGGGAAAATCTAAAATTTTAGGAAACTAGGAAAAAAGGTAAACTTGAAAAGGGAAAAAGGGGAACATAAGGGAAAAAATGGAAGGTCAAACTTAGTAAAGCGTCTACCATTTAAGAGCTTTCTAATTTAAACTAAACTAGCAATTTAATAAAAGGAAAAGTTATTAAAACCTATAGGAGAATTTGGGGACACCTAGGAGTGATTTTAGGAGTAACTCTAGGTGGTTGAGGGAAATAAAGATAATTAATTAATTAAAGAAGTTAATTTATGGAGGAATGAAGGGGATGGGTGACACTTGTACGGAGAGAAATTTTTAGGAATTTAATTATAAAAACTTAACTAAAGAGAATTTTTGGAAAGTAAGGAACCATGAAACTCTATATAATGAAGGGAAGTGATGGAGGTTGGGGATCTTCCGTTTGCATAACATTACGCTACAGAAATATCTACTCGACTGATTTAACTTGCAGGAGTTGGGATACCCAGCTCGGTGAGGAGTGGTAGTTTATCTTTGTGAGGCAAGCTGGGAGGTAGTCAAAATCTCTGTATAGTGTGTGTGTGGCCCCTTTGCAGCTCAGGGGGCTAAGGGAGAACAAGAGTACCCCTAGCACTGGCTGGGAGGTACCAGTGAAGTCTCGCCAGTCGGCAAGCCAAAGTGGCACAGAGCACACGGGACGTCATTCAGAGCAGGCGATCAGGCAATGGTACGCTCTCTTCATTTTGTATGGTAGAATGTATTAGGACTTATGCTTGGATCTTCTTATTTAATGGAGAAGTAAACTGATGTTTTTTCTTTTAAAAAGAATGGATGACTGGAACTTTTCTTAGCCTAGCTCGATCGCTGTTGACTCCCATGGCCGTCATTTTACTTCATGTCTTGACCACCTTGCTGTGTTGATTGTGACCTTCGTGGTTGTTTAGCCTTCATCCCTAGCTCACCAGTCCTCGCCTGAGCAGTCGGCCAGGAGTATGATCTACGGTCGTCGCCTTGGCGTTAAAAGACCTATGGATCTCAACGCCTTGCTTTTCTGTGCGAGGATGATGAGCAAAGGAAATTCCTGTCATCTGTCTACCTCGATCGTTTGTCCTTGGATTTTTTTTCTCTTGTGTCCTTGTTGGTTTATCTCTGCGGTCATCTCAATGACTTTCCCTATGGATATTTGCATTTCTCTTACTATTCTCTGTGATTTTACATTTTTTACTGTGTTTTTATGCATTGATGGATAAATTTACTATGCGTTCTATGCATTGATTAATAATTTAACTCTTCTTTTATATTAACGGATAATTTAGCTCTGGACTTGCAATCCTGTTGGTCAGCGATTAATTGTTCTCTGCAATTAAAATGTAATTTGTGGGCGAATTAACCCTGTCATTTTACTCTTTGTTTCCACATTCCTTAGACCGATATTTCTTTAATCCCTCAGCCATAGAATTGAGCCTTTCTCCTACTTATTTTTATTTCAATAGACATCCTCACCCAGCAGAGGCTGCCATGTTAAAACTTCACCTGATTTATTATAAAAGCGAATTACTTGGAAAAAATGTTTCTTCGGCAATGTAATTCCCATTCTAGTGCATTTTTACATAGAGGTTACCTTATTTGTGTAAGTGTATATTGTTGACTTCTTTTTTTCTTGAATAGACACGATTTTTCTTATCTAATGATGACAGCAAGGTGATTCCCTTCGGGGTGTTGGGTATAGAGATTTGCTTAATTATCAATGACAGAAAGTGTGTAATTCCATCTGGTGTGGTTGTTAGAGCGATTTTCCCTTATATGTTAATGCCAATAATTAATTCCTTTATGGCGCGTCTCTGTATAGCGCTCATGCTTATTTAATAATGACAGCGAAGTAATTTCCTTCTGATGAGATTGTACAACGAATGCTATTTAATTATTGACAACAAATATAAAAACCCTTCTGGTGTGTATTGTATAGCGATTTGCTATTCATTACTGGCAGTCATTACGTAACTCTGTTCTAGTGGGTATGGTACAATGATCATGCCTTTTTAAGTCCGCTAGTTGCTTCTTACCTGGCGAGGATATATTCCTTAAGATTGTATTAGCATCATTATTGTTTCCCTTGCCTAAAGTTTTGCCTTGCATTTTACTTAAAGGCACCTTAGTGAATGTATTTACTGCTCAGAATATTTATGTTTTTAAAACAGCTCAAGTTGCCTGGGTGTTTAGCATTTGTCCATGTTCAACACGCATTCAGTTGTTTACTGACAGCCAGTGCATAAACGGATTATTCGTATATATATTGAGTGGTATTTTAATTCAGTTTACCTGGGGACTTGTGAACTGCACACATTTTGTTTTCTCTTGTATTGACAGCCAATGCTTCAATTGAAAAAATATAAAATTCCTCTCTAATCTATTACATTGTAATTAGAAGGCCAGGGGAACTTCTAACCTGCTCGCATTACATTATGGTCTTGACAACCTTTGTGTAATTACACAGTTGTCTTACAGTAATAAACACCATTATTTTTATTTAAGAAATTCGCTCCAAGATTTCATTAAAATTATTTAAAAAAAAAAGAATACATCCACAAGTGATACTACTCACATTCGGGATCTTAGTTTTTCAGCATTGAGATTTTTAGATTTATTTAGGAAACCACTTCTTACCCTTTTTTTTAGACAGCCACCTCATGCATTTTATAAATGGCATTATTTGACCAACACATTATTCAAAAAAATTACTTGGACACCAACTGTCACTTGTATATTAAAGTTGCGATTATTAATTCTTACAGCCTTGTCATTTAAGTTAACTGGTTAAATTTCAGCTAGTTATTTTTAACTTCAATATCATTTTGGGGGCACCATATATCACCTTTAAAAATGTTAAGAGTTCACCTTTTTAACGAACAGTGGTTATTGCTGACAAGGTTGATTTGGTCAAGTTCCTTTTTAGTTCACCCTCATGATAGCTGGACCAGTTTAGCATTGATAAAGATCCACTCCTTCACCCCTAGACTTCTTGCCTAATAGATTTCAGGGTGTGTTAAACATCATGTTTATGGGTGTACTAGTCCTTTTAGTTGCGCAAGCTTGAACGAGAGTTAGATGATGCTTAGCTAAAACCTTACCATCCTTTAGTTTTTGGCAGTTATGTGCCTTGGGCCTTAGGTCAAGTTGGAAGGTATGAGTGGTCTATCTTTACACCACAAGTTGTCTTGTAGGAAACAAGAGTCCTCTGGCTCTTCACACAGTTAATTCGAAGTTTATCTTGCGTTGTGTCTACCCGTTGCTTGGGGGTGTAGGCGTATTATTCTTGTTGTTGTTTCATCTCCTGGTGCATCGATTTATCTAGAGTCCTTGGTTCAGATAGGATGTGTTGTACCAAGCTTATTGACGCGTCTATCACTGGTGATTGGCATGATTCCTGATGAGGGGATCATGGCATGCCCTTTGGGGTAGCGAAGAACGAGAAATTGGTCGGAGTCAATGTGTTTGTGGGAGTGTTGTTGAGCATTGCAAGTTACTTGGGTGCATGGGTTGAATGCATTCAAGCACTAGTTCACGCGCCTTGAGGTTCTAGTCAGTGTTCGTCTAGGCCATCATGTCGGGAGGGAGATGTGTCCCTAAGTTGGTAGGCGTGGTCGTGTGTGCGTCGAACGAGTAGTCATTTTCTCCTCTTTTTCTACACATGTTTCACCGAGTTTCCCTTGTGCATGTGTGTGGTGTCATAGTGCCTGTTGCCTGGGCGTCGTGCTTGCTTTCATCATCAGTAGTGTGGATAAATTGTTGTCGTCGTTGTCTTCATGCCCAAAAACAAAAAAACAAGTTAGCACTTCTCCTTCGCTTGTAGTTGTAATGATGAGGGTCGTTATACACATGGGTTTCTCTTAAAAGTTTACCATGTTATTTCTTGAAATAATGTTTTGGTTATAATACCTCACTAGCAACAACCACTTTATAAAAGTGGTTGATATACACTGATCGGCGTCATTAGTTTGGGAAGGTGAAAAATGATGTCGATCGGCGTATATCAACCACTTTTATAAAGTGGTTGTTGCTAGTTGACAACTGAGATGCCTTGGGAACTACCATTAATATATTAATACATTTAATTAATATAATAATTTGACATTACATTAATTTAATATATAACTATTAATTTAATATATAATAAGAAATGTATAAATTAAAGTATTAATTGATTGATAAATGTATTATAGTATTAATGTATAAATGTAAAAATATCAATTGGTTAATTGATTAATACATTGATAATGTAATGTATTAATGTATTTAGTGTATTTAGTAATACCTTACATTAATGTATAATGTATTACAATAATGTAAATATAATACATTAAAATGTTAATGTAAAATACATTAATCTGTAATATACTAATAAGTTAAAGTACTCATACATTACATTGATACATTGATGTGTAATGTAACATTACTACAATATATAATAAACATTTATAAATGAAAGTATTAATTTCTAATATAACATATTAAATGATTGATAGATTAATAATGTAATGTATTAATTAATTAATAAATACATTGATAAGGTAATAATACACTGATAAATTAATACATTAAATGCATTAAACAATAGATTACTAAGTATCAATACACTAATGAAGTAATACATTATTACATTAATGTATAATGTACACTCATAAACTATTAATACATTAAGAATACATTATTACATTGTTATAATATATAAATTAAAGTATTAATGGATTAAGGATAATATAACATATTAAATATTAATAAATTAATAATATAATGTAATACATTAATACATTTTTAACTAATACATTGTTAAAGTATTAATATAATAATAAATTAATACATTAATAATACATGATTAAAGTAATAATACATTAACAAAAATATTATTAAAGTATTAATACATTTATTTGAAAATGATTATGGTTGATTATGGTGGACCATAATCATGGTTTTTTATGATTATGACTATGAATGACATTGATGTATATTGTAATGTATTAATTCAATTAATTAATAAATTAATATTTTTTTAATAAATACTTCACTAAAGTAGTAATACATTATTATATTAATATAATGTATAAATTGAAGTATTAATTTACATGATGATGATGATTAATGTCCACTAAGACGGAATTGGTCTATAGGACCTTAAAAGGGTAAAAGGGTAAGTGATTACTAGTGATTCTTTAAAATTTTGTTTCTTAGTATTAATTAATTAATTTCTTAAAAATAACACATTAATATATTAATATAATGTATAAATTGAAGTATTAATTTATATGTTTCCTCTTAAGAGGTCACAGGTTCAAATCCAGAGGGGGGTAGGGTATGTATACCTTCGTAGACTTTACCATTCAAATCGTTGGGCGGAGGGGGGTCCCTTGTCCCACAAACAAGGGGGTCTCATACACCAATTTGGTGTGCTGGCTTGGTCGTGACCTTAAAAATAGATTATTATTATTATTATTATTATAAAGGTATAATATAAAGTATTAATTAATTAATTTTTAAAAATATAATGTTTTGTTTAAGTAATACTTTTATATATTATTTACTTAATAATATATTATTTTCTTAATTAAAAACTACATTTGTACATCTTTAATATATTATTTACTTAATTAATAAATATTTACTTAATTAATAAGTATTACTAATTAATAAATAATAAGTATTACTTAATTAATAAATACATTAGTTGTACTAATATATTAATGTTTAATGTAACATATTTAATTATTAATAAACTAATAATGCATTAGTAAATACTTTTTTAAATTATTAATGCCTTAATAAATACATTACTAAAGTAGTAATACATTAATAATATACTATTTAAGTATTAATACAATAATACATTAATTGAAAATGACTATGGTTGATCATGACCATGGTTTACTTTCGTAGACCTTGGTTGAGTTTGGGTACGAAAGGTTGGCTATGGTTGACCATGGTTGTCATTCATCATGGTTGAGTGAGGTTGACCATGACTATGCTTGACTATGATTGATTAGATTTTATTATGGTTGAACATGCCCATGGTTGACCTCCGTTGACCATGTGGATCTCATTATGGTGGGCCATGTTGATTATGTTCACCATATTTTACTATGGCACTACTGCATTGCAATGTTGATCATATTTTGTTTGTCAAATTGCGACATCGTGTTTTGTTTGTCACATCCCAACAAAATGTTTTGTTCATCACATTGTGAAATCAGCTTTTGTTCATCACATGTTGACATAAGGTTTTGTTTATCACATTGTGACATTATCTTTTGTTCGTCACTTGACATAGTTAGGTTATGATCATCAAATTACGAGGAAGGCTTATGTTTATTACAATATGGCATTGGAATAAGTTTTCATAGTTCGATAGTGGGTTATGTTCGTCACATTGCGACATTGAAAAATGTTTGTCACATCCGCACATTGGTTTGTGTACATCAAATTGTGACAATAGGTTGTGTTTGTCCCATTGTGACATTTGGAAATGTCTATCAAATTGCATTTGTCCAATTTCAATGCCAATTTATGTTTGTCTGATTGTGATGTTCATAATTGTTTGTCACATTGTGATGTGTGTATATGTTTGTCAGAATGTGACATCCATATATGTTCATTGCATTTCGGTGCTACTATGTTTGGTAGATTGCATTGTTACTATGTTGGACACATTACAATGTTTGGAAATGCTTGTCACATTGGGGAGTTTGTATATGTTTGTCACATTGTGATGTTACTATGCATGGTAGATGGTAACATTACTATGTTTGACACATCACGACGTTTGGAAATTTTTGTCACATTGCAACATTACGATGTTTGGCACATTGCCAATTTACTATGATCAACACATTGTGATGTTTGGAAGTGTTTGTCACATTGCGACGTCACGATATGTGCGTCACATTGCAACGTGAGGAAATATTTGTCATATTACAACGATAGGGTGATGTGGGACACATTGCAACATGTATTTATGTTTGACACATTGAAACACTACTATCCACATTGCGACGACATGCCTATTTTCATCGGATTGCGACGCTACTATGTTTCGTAGATTGCAATGTTACTATGTTCGTAACATTGCGACGTTACTATGTTCGTCATATTAAAACACTATATTTTCATCACATTGCAATGTTATGTGTTTGTAACAGTGCGAATTTACTATGTTTGGTAGATTTCAACATTACTATGTTCAACACATTGCAACATTTGAAAATTTGTGTCACATTGCGACATTGCAATAAGTGCATCATAATGCAACATCATGAAATGTTCATCACATTGTGACGATAAGATGATGTGTGACACAATGCAATGACATGCCTATCCACATCCATATATGTTCCAGACAATGCGACATTTGGAAATGTTTGTCACATTATGATGTATGTATATCATCCTCACATTGCAACGTTTGGAAGTTTTGTCAAATTGTGACGCCAGGATATGTACATCACATTGCAATGCGAGGAAATGTTCATCATATTACAATGGCAGGGTGATGTGGGACACATTGCAACCTATGTTTATGTGCCTATGTTCATCACATTGCGACATTACTATGTTTGGTAGATTGCATTGTTACCATGTTCGTCACATTGTGAATTTAACATGTTCATTACATTGCAACGTTATATGTTCATCACATTGCGACGTTAATATCTTTGGTAGATACATTTAACTAAATTTGTTCGACACATTGTGATGTTTGGAATTGTTTGTCACATTGCGACGTTAGAATAAGTGTGTTACATTGCATCATGAGGAAATGTTCATCGCATTGCAATAATAGGATGGTGTGCACTAGAGTGCAATGTTTGTTTATGTTACGATGACATGCCTATGTTCATCACATTACAATGTCAATTTATGTTCATCACATTGCAACATTATTATGTTCGTTAAATTGCAACGTTACTATGTTCGTCATGTTGTAACATCTTGTTTTGTTCTTCATATTGCAACGTTGGTGGCATGTTCATCGCATGAAAATGTTGGTTTTTGTCCCACACATTACAAAAAGTAAGCTTTGGTGAAGCTTTTAAAAAAAATCTAACAGTGTTTCCTTTGTGAAAAATATTAATATTAATATTGTGATAATTAAAATAATTAATATTAATATTGTAATCAAATAATTAATATTTATTTTTATTAGACAATAATTGTAGTCAATTATATGATGTAATTTTCATATATACATAATATTATGTAGTCTTTAATAATAAAAGTAATTATTACAACAACTTTTTAAAAGTAATATTTATGGATTTTAATATGATATTGGATGTCTATAAAACTTTCAAAAAATGATAGCAATAATAATAAGATCTTTCTCTACCTTCAAGTTCAAGAGTACTCTTAAGATCCATTACTATTGTCATTTTAAAACTACTATAATTTTTAATTTTGAAGAAATTTATTATAGTAATAGTTTAAAAATAATATCTAAGTAATATCAATAGATTTTAATATGCCATTCAATGTCTATAAATCTTTCAAAAAACAATAAAACACTTGCTATAACAACCAGATTTTCATCTACCTTTTCACCAATGGTGAGTGATTGATCTCTGATATTTTTAATTTTTAAAATGTGTTATAAAATGGAATTTACTCTCATATTAATTAAAAATAATATAATTTTAAGAAAGCAAGCTCTACTTTTTTCTATATCCATGTTTTGCTGATATAATATATTATGATATTATTATTTTTGCTGATATAATATTATAATTTTTGTATTATTGAAATTATATTTTCAAATAAATTAATTAATTTAACATTTTTTAATTATAATATCTACCATTCCAATTATTATAAAATTTTGACCAAATTAAAAATATGATATGACATTCCAATAATTATTATTGGAGATTTTGACTAAATTAAAAAAAAACTGAAATAATATTTTTAAAAATATGATATGTGACATTCCAATAATTATTATTAGAGATTTTGACCACATTAAAAAAAACACTGAAATAATATTTTTAAAAATATGATATCTGACACTCCAATAATTATTATTGGAGATTTTGACAAAATTAAAAAAAACGCTCAAATAATTTTTTTAATTTTTTTAACCTAGCATGTTTCTTTACATTAAGCGATAATGATCACAAAATTTACTATTTTTGTATTTAAAAAAACACTTAACGTGAAGAACAGGAAATTTATGGAATTTTCTTAAAACACCATTTACGTCCTTTTCACTTAGACGGCCCGCTTTGGTTCAGCTTAAATATACAATAAGATGTTGCATGCAACTGAGATACACACAGACTTAAAGTAATCATATGCCCGACTTAAAGTAATCATATACCCTTTTACAGGTAATCATGTAGCTATAAGAAAAGATTACTGGTGGTTCAAGCTAAAGTATAAAAATACATTGAATCCTAGACAAATTGCGGCTTAATGCCTCAGATCTCCAGTCGCGAGTTCCAATCCAGGATCTGAGATTGGAAAAAGGTACGCAATATATCCAGGTTGAATATGGATCTGTGATAGTGCTCTCTCTATTTTAGAAGGTATCTTGGGACAATGATCCAATTCTAAAACTTTTTTGGATTCTTTGATGGCTAACAAAAATATTATTAAAGTATTAATAAACGTGGCCACCAAACGTCTGTCAACATATACATGAAACGCCAAACGTCCGCCAGCAGAAACATGAAACGCCAAGATCAACATGGCATTCGGCATTAACACAGCTCGTGTTATGACACTAAAACCTGTAAATTAAACCACACGGCGTTCAAATTAATGAAACGTGTAAATTAAACGATTGTGCTCCACTTTTATCTTACCACTCTGCGTCAATACCTTAATCTTTTATAATCAATACGTTAATCTTTTATAATCACGTAGACGTGGCAATAAGTTAGTTAACACAGTAATTTTTAAACAGGATTAGGTAAATGTAAAAAAGTAAACATATAAATGGATGTCTTTATAACAACTTGGAAGTTAATGGTTGAAATCAGAGCCATTCATTTATTGTGACGACTAAGAATATTCTAGACAATTTAATTTTGTCCATAGAAAACGTATTAAAAACTAAAAACCTATTAAATGTGCCCATTGTCAATAGGTGTATGCCTTTCGACGTAATTATATATATATATATATATATATATATATATATATATATTATTAACAAATAATCTTATTTGAAAATAAAAATAGATAGATTTGTTTTCTTTTCTTTCTAGTTGCAATATATAAATAATAAAGTTCCTGTCAAGGACAACATTTTACAAATATAAATAAAAGAAGAGAACATATAGAGTAGGTAACTAGTTTCTCCCAACCATAAACACAGAAAAGCTAAATCTATGTGTTCTTGTCACTTCCGAGAATAAATCATTATTCCATGGAGACTAAAAGTTGTATAATATTTACTGTATTTTTTTGAGTTTAGTTCTTCTCTGACCATCAAACTCTTTTCTTCACAAGTAATCAACCCCTTTGTAATACCCCAAGGCCGAGCTCCTTTTGAATTGTAATTTTTCTTATAGGTTGGTGAGCCAAGTGGTTATAAGCTGAAAGACTTATGTGTTTATTAGGTTGGTGAGCCATATGCCAAGGCCAATGAGCCTGATTTTTGTATATGTATTTATGCAGAACATTAATAAAAATATAAACACTGCTGCGTGTAGACTGACTACGAAGAAGAGTTATGGGGGACTAAGCTCCACTAGGTAGGGTAAGGAAGGGCTATGTATTTGGGCCTAGGGGCTAAGCTAGGGGGCTTACCTCTAGAGAATAACATTTTAATATTATTTCTTGAAGACTAAGGTGAACATGATATGTTTTTGTTATCCTAAGTTTCTGGAAAGTGGAACGTAGGATAAATGGAGCGCATGCAGCTTCAGGAAGACAAGTGTCGACATGGGCGCATGCAGTTAAAGCTGAAGTGTCAGCTCATGTTGGGGGATTCTCATTCTTCCATCCTCCGCCTGAGTTCGTCCTACCATTCCCCCATCCTACACGTGAACCCGAGACCTCCGTCATTTGACCTCTGCATACCCTCATGCATCTCTGAAACCAGAAACTATGAAGTCGTCCTATGTTGCTTCCTATGAAGTTGACGCAATTGTAGCCGCCTTAGTTGTGGTGTGACTTAGTGTTAGGATTTTGCCTTTTTGGGTGTCCATACACATTTTTCCCTC
The DNA here is from genome assembly GCA_032191745.1 of Picea mariana. Taxonomy (NCBI): domain Eukaryota; kingdom Viridiplantae; phylum Streptophyta; class Pinopsida; order Pinales; family Pinaceae; genus Picea; species Picea mariana. The sequence goes on along the minus strand of JASDQU010214594.1, from coordinate 647 downwards.
TTGTTGTTGTTGTTGTTGCTGTCACCCGTACTTGGCTGTTGTTGAGTCAAACACTAGTTGAAGAGGTAGGTTGCCAGGACTGTGAGCAACTCTCCCAGGTGAGAGTTTGTTGGGAAGTGATTTCTCCAAGAAGGGAGTCCGGTAGTAGCTACAGTCTGAGACTTCTGGTCCAACCTGTTGTTGAATCCCAAGGTAAGGGAGGTGTACTAGTTGATGGACTTATATTAGTGAAAGTGTATCCTTCTGGGGTGGAGCAGGCGTGTGGGGAATGAGGATCTATGAGTTGTGGGCGTAAGTGGCTCCTGGGATAAAAGATCCTTCCTGTTGCTTTGTGCAACTTCCTTGTTGTTCTTGCCAAGCCTAGAATTCCCTTGCCCGGTGGAGTTTAGTCCCAACTCGGGGGTGACCTACTGCTGAGAGTGATGAGCAGCACGGTCTAAGGCTAGGAGGTTTGTGGAAGGTCTGCACGCAGTTGGTGGATTTACTATGCATGTTTTGTAATGCTTGAATGTTAACATGTATTTTGTTGCATGTGGATTTACTGTTAATCTTGTTTGAATTTGAACTGGTAGTAGTAATTATGTGTTATCGTGATTAAGTGTTTTAAATTCATTAAAATGCATATATATCATATAAGTGTATATTCC
>JASDQU010214593.1:0-10435 GCA_032191745.1 Picea mariana | reverse complement strand
TAACAGGTAGGATATGTCATGATACGGTGGCCCTGAACACCCTGATATAGGTTGCGGGCTCGTCCAAGTACCAATGGCCTACCTTGGCTATCATTTTATTGGCTGTCACCAATAGCCTTGGGCATTCCTTATTAAAAAGAATAAAATAAATACGAGCGATGAATTCATCGCAGATGAGGGAGTAAGATTTCTTGTACATTTTTTCCCATAGCACATTGAAGTAGACGTGGACAGGGAGCTCTACAACATGCCATCTCATATCCATGTCGGCGAAGACGTTCCTAGCGCACATGACATCGAGTAGGTACAAGGCCATGTAGAAATTTGGTGCCTCTCCTTCCTTCATCGTCTGAGCCTATTGCACACAGATGCTTAGTTTTTTGGAGATTATTTCTCCCTAGTTGAAACTACAACCAACGATTGCAACTTTGTATGCCAAAGGCATCCATGCTTCCGAAAACTTGGAGAAATCATTTTCTCCGTATAGCCGCCAAATGAGAGCCATCAAATAGATGTATGGCTCCCTTTTGTTGATTGTCCCATACCATCCATTTCTCCCATTGGTGAATTTCTTGTCTTCCCTCCACCATGAGGCCATCAACCAGCTGGTGTCATGGAATTCATAGAACTTCACCATGAATTTCGTGTTGAGCCTCTCCTCCAGGTCCATGACATTGTAGTATTTTTGCACCTTTGTCGAGAGGAAAACTATGACACACCCACCATTCTCATCATTAATCAAACATTTATTCCCATCTGTGTGGTCAATGAGCCACTTTAGGACCTCTATGCAAGGTAAAATGGGGGTTTTGCTCACCACCATGTGTAAATACGACCGTCGGATGTTGGGAAACACTTGGTCATTGAGCTCCCTTATGTTCGGGTTGTTGTGTGGGATATACTCTGGGTGTTCTTCTCTACTAATCCAGTTGAAGACATCCCCCCACTATGGGAGCACTAACTTGGATCTGGTGCTTACCTCTATATCGCCAAAGGTCAGAGGTTGGATGAAAACATTCTTTTTTGTTGTCTTGATGACAGGCTCCAGCCTAGGGGCATACTCCAATTACCTCGCGGTCCTTGGAGAAGAACCTTCACCTGTCTCTGGTTCTTTTAGATTTGGTTCTCTCAAAAAGTGTCTGGTGGTTGTATTTTTTGGTGGCATTGTTCCTGCAACTTGAGCAAAGTTTAGAGACTTTGTAAAAAACTGGACAAACACATATAAATTATAACCAACGAATTCACATACTTGGATACATACCTATGAAGTTTATTAAACCTGGTTTTTGATAATCATGAGGGTCAGTACCTTCTTTGAGTTGCTCATTTTTCTCCTTCGAACACTCTGGAATTATCTTACACAAAGGAATTTGTTCACAATGGTTGAAGAGATTTAAATATGGAAGATCTTACCATTTCCAATCATCCATTCAATTTGGGTTATGAGTGAAATTTCAATAAATCTGTCACCGGATCTTTAGAGGAGTTAGAACTTAAATTCATCATGGGTTGATGACGAAGGCATGGGTGGTGATGTGGTCTATCGATGATTTAAAAAATGTCATTTTAATTAGTGCACAAGGTAGCAACTGATGCGGGATCGGGTATTAATTAGCTCCTTAAATGTCCAAAATCCTATAGTATCTAACAATGAAAATGTCTTGTCGTGTAGCTAATTTAGTGGGTGGATCGGGGTCGGTATTATGCTATGAACATTTTCATTGATATCCTCCTGCAAAAGATCTGACACCGATTGATCTTACCGTACAGTGCTGACACGAAAATGCTGACTCGAAGGTGTGACTAGGACCTAGGGAACCAAGAATGAATCGGAATAGAAGTAGAGCCTACGAACCTCTTACCTAGTAAAGACACATGGCATTCGAGACCAATGACTTAGTTCACTCATATTAATCGGATTTAAGAATTTACTTAAGCTATTCGTTCTAAAACCAAATCCTAGCTTTCTGATGCCGAAAAGTGTCAGGGATCGACGATCGGAGATAAACCTACCCAAGTTCTCTCGAATCATGTCCCTCAAAAAATTCTTGATGCTGAAAGCGCATCGGGTATCAGGGATAACTTTATTGTGGTCAAAATTTTTGTTGTTATCCTTCTAAATTTTCCCTGATCCCAATAAAGCACGTCGGGCATCGGCTATCGACGATTTATTTTTGTTCTTTGTTAACATTTGTCCTCCTTGGATTTTACCGATGCCGAAGGGGATTGGCTATCTCTCGAGCCTTTATGCAAAAAAATTATGCAAACCAAAACTGCCTTCTGCCTTATGCCTTCTACCGATGAAAATCGACGCTCGACGACTGTTGTTTTTCGAGTGGTTCCTTTACTTACTTGAATTCTTTCCAACGCCGAATTTGAGCGTGTTAGGTGTAGTGTTTGGCTGTTGATTCTTAATTTAGGCATTAAGTCCTTTTAGTCATGGGGTTTCATAAGTTAAAAAAAAACTGAATAGGTGATGAGATTCATGATAATAAACAAAGACAAAACATTTCCCAAAATGAAATCGAGTCAGATAGTGTAGAAAACAAGTGGTACCCAAAAAGTGACAAAAAATTGTTAAGGATTTTCTAGGATGTGTTGAGTGCTCAACACAATCTTATGCACTTCCATTTCAATTTGACATGGAACTGCAAAACTCTATTCATATCCTCATTAGGTAGCATGGACAGATACACATGCGATTGTTTTGTTTCTTGCTAATGCTTGATCTGAAATATTTTTTTTGGCTCAATCGATATGTAGTATGGCATTGTCCTCATTTAATGTAAATTTTTTATGGATCCTAAAGTCACATAGAATGTATACATTGTTTGCCTTTTTATGTAGGTATGCTTCATATGGAAATTTCTCTAACCTAGGAAGCACATCTTGTAACAGAGGTTGTCTAATTGTACAATGTACGATTTTGTTGTTGACGGTTTGGATGGCAGCGTCGAGGCAATGTCTATATATGTAAGGGCATTTTTTTACTGCATCATAGACAATCAATTGTACCATCATTTATGAAAGAAGAGGCAGAAGAATGAGAGTTTCATTTGGAACATACAAGCTCGAAGGGGGTCGAGTCACATTCATTGCAACCAAAACACCCTCAACCTGGGCACGTGAGCATAGTAGTTAATATATTGAACAATATAATATACAACTGCACAACAACAAAAAAATGCATAAAATTGAACAAGGCAATTTTTATGAGCAAAGTGTGGATGGAATTGTAGATGTATACGCACAACAGTTGTGGATCTAGTTAGTTTCTTGAGATCTTGGACTATGTATGTTCGCAATTTTGTTGCAAATGTTGCTTGGGTTGTGCAAAAGGTCCTTTTCTTAACATATATTTTCTTTGCTATATTTTTTAAGAGCATAAGTGGAAATTTCCCTTTATGCAATTGTTGTTCCAATGAGGAAAACAAATTTGAATAGGTGTCAAAAAATTGCACCTGCAACATGGAACAGTGTAATAGTTGTGTAACATAACTGATATATATGAACATGTGAAAGTAAAGGACAAAACTGGATATGGAGAATGGTACCATTTCCTTRTCRTTGTCTAACTCTCCATMTTTTATATGGAAGATGTGTTGCGAGCCAARTTTTCTTGCGAGTGTGAYAGTTGCACCAATGGTTCTGATTGGGTAAGTGTTGTTTCTTTGTGCAAGTTGGTTGATTGTTRTGTCCGATACGAAATGATATTMTGAACMAATCACAGGAATTTTTTCCACATTACTTGTTTCGTTGAGCGATATAATCCGATCACAATCACCACGGTCATATACTGTTTTCAACAATATATTAAAATTTGTAATGGATATCCCATTACCTGGAAAGATCTTTTTTGCATGTTTCTGGAAAAGTTGTGTAGGGATAGTCAGTGTGACTTTCATCATGGCTTCCCTGTCTATCATGTCAGTACGCAAATGCATCTATTTTTGTTTTCCTTGTCCAAGTAGGTTTTATACACAACCATTATCTCCCCGATGAACACTTGTCCAGTTGAACAATTTTTCAAGCCTTCTATCGATAGTATATTGGGTGTTATAAGTTTAGACATAATGATATTTTTTTAACAGGGAAAGTAATGTGAATGATGGTATGCATTATTTTTTGTTTTCTTTTTTTCATAGCACAAATGTACACGTAGATGCACAACTTGGATGAATTATGAAGGCCAGAGTTTTGTAACCAGACCTCTTAGTCTATGGAACTTGCACTATGTTCGGTGTTTCACTTGCGCTCATCGATACTTCTTGTGAACTGCAAAGTATGTGTTGCAGATGACATCAAGATATTTATCATGGAATAGATGAATAAATAGCTCAGGATATTTGTTTTGTAAACATATCAAAAGCACAATGTATAAATCTTTACCTTTGGACTTGTTGTTCTATTGATGTTTGCGATGATTCACTTCTCATGCCCATGTCACTAGTCCAACTTTTTCTGATGAAAGCATGTGTACATGAACATCAGAAGGAATGAATAGGCATATGCATTGTATACTATCCATATTTTTTCTGAATGTCACATACATGCTCTAAGGAGATGGAATATGAAATAGGGTGGCAATGGATACTCAGGCAACATGAGGACCCGACAGTCAAATTGTATGCCTCGAAATTTTTTACTGCAAAAACATGTAACACGAAATAGGGCATGATGGGGGAGTCTGGTGGCCAATCTGTATATCGCAGAACCCCGGAAAATAGAGGCACAATTTTGAGCCCGCCATCCTGGGAACCTGGGATCAAAAAATTGGATAAGTATGGAATGAGGAAGTCATCAGTCGAACTCGTGATATAGAAGCATGAGTATAAATGTGAACCCGTAATTCCACCAACCCGCACACCTAGACATTTTCAGAAAAATGACTAAGCAAAGCAACCAGAAAGTGAAAGTAGAGGACAAAAATAAAGGGGAATTCGGTTAAGTATAGAAGAGGGGAAAAAAGGACAATAGAGAGTGGGAAAGATATAAATGGGGAGGGAAATGTTTGGAACTGGGAAGTCTCAACAAAGGCCCATTGTTTCCAAATCATCATTTTCTAGTCCAATATTTTATCCACCTACTTGTTTTCTATGTTTTATTTATCATCACAATTGGCATACCTTTTCGAAGATTGTACTTTAGCTTCCTATTATGTGGCATATAAGATTTCATCCTCTTGTCCAAATAATATTTTTCTTTCAATGTAGCAATGTAGAAAAAGAAGTGGACATGAAGGTAACTTGGTATGTAGAAAGACATGTAAAAAAATAAATGCAGTTCTATGTATTTCAGTGTAGTGGCACAGAGAATACAATTGACATGAAGATAATTTATTATGTAAGAAGATACATGGTATCTACATACAATAAATTAGTTGCAAAGTAGTAGAACAAAGATACAGACAAAAAATGAAATACAAAACAATGGAATATGCAATAAGAGTAGAAGCATGCACCTTTGTATCTCCTCTTCGACATTTGTGGTAAAGGGTCCTTGGTCTTCTCTAGTTATTCTGTTTGTTTCAATGTGGGAACGCAAAAAATACAATGAACATAAATGTAAGATGGTATGCAAGGGAAAACAAGTAATATTTACATACAGTAAATGAGAAGCAAAGGAATAGAATAAAAGAGAGTTAGAAGCATGAACCTTTATTTTTCTTTATCCATGGTTGTGATTATATATAATTTTTCTTGGCCAAAATATATTACAAGCCAGAAAAATATTAAGAAGTTGGATGGTCATAGCTGAATGATTTGGTTTGTGTAACAAAGTATCTAGATATGATTTGGAACATGGAAATATAATTTTGTAATATCTTTGATGTACATTTCATAATTCAAGTAGAAGAGAAATTTCATCGTGGTCAGACCAGTCTGTGTACAGGATAAAGAGGTTGTATTTGGATATGGGCACATTTCACCATATATGGTCAATAAGTGTGTTTTGTACATGTTTTATCTCAACCAAAAGAAAGAGTACATTGTAACTGTACATGTAGTTTTCCAATTGTTTTGTTATGGAACTATTTTGTAGCATGTCAACACTAAAGTATCCTAGAATGATAATGATTTCGTCTAGATGTAAATGGTGTGATGCATTTGAGAAAAACTTCATTATGTTAGCAACGTTGCATGTGGAGCAACATAGAGATTGAATATTTCAATTTGCAATCCACGAAATACTTCTCTTGCTAGCACCATCTCAGCATCTTTTTTCTTCTACAAGAACATTTTGCAAATGCATGTAGGTATGGTTCAAGAAAAAATTGGAGAAAAATTTAAGAGCAGGAGGGAAAGATATGTCAAGTTTGTGCAATTTTGGTGCAGCCTAGGCATCGTTGTACCATACATATACCTTCTACACCTACCTGCAGTTTTCTTTTACAAGAAAATCTTGCAAAGGCAACAAGCTTGACATTGTATTTTTCATGCGAAAGACACGGGTTTGATTCCTGTACAGAATAGGCAGGTACAAGACAGGCGCTAGATTTCCATTTCATCACACATGACAAAGGACTAGGATTTGCAATGCTAGAAAAAATGATAGTCATAGTTGTGCACACAACATTGGCATGTACATGGTGCAAAGCCTCAGGAAAAAATCAGAGAAAAATTTAAGAGCAGGAGAAAAAGATATGCCAACCTCTATGGAAAGTCTACATGATAAGAATGATGAATAAATACTTACACATTCTTACTTGGAAAATGAAAACAGCGAATAGTAAACAACGAATAGGAATGAAATTATTCTATTTAAACTTACTCATTAATTATGAATGGTAGAACCGCAGGTCCACTTGTGGGTGCAGGACTTGAACCCTGCAAAGTGAAAAAAATAGCTCAAATTGTCGGTACAAGACCCCAACCTTGAAAAGTCTAGGCAAACAAAAGGAAGAAGCAAGAAACAACCAGTGAGCAAGAACCAACAGATCGGACTACAGGTGTAGGACGTCAAACTTGCAAAGTTGAACCAAACAACAACAAGCAATAACTGACGAACCAACGAACCAGGGAACAAACAGCGACCAGTGAACCAATAAACAATATATGTATCTTCGATGATGACCAGTTTGCATTCCAAGCATAGAATAAATCTGAAACATATGATGGCCAGGCAAGTGGAAATACTTAAACATTCTTACTTTCAAATAGTAAACAACAAAGAACGAATACAAATGAAGCTATGGTATCAAAACTTACTTGGAAACAATGAATGACAGAAGCACAGGTTGAATTGTGGGTGCACAAATGGAACCCTTCAAAGTGAAGAAACAACTCCAACTGTGGGTGCTAGACCCCAATCTTTGTAAAGTTGAAGAAAAAAAAAGAAAGCAACAAGCACCATCAGGTCCAACTGTAGGTGCAGTACCTCAACCTTGCAAAGTTGAACCAAACAACAACAAGAAGCAACCGACGAACCAACGAACAAAAAGAAACTAGTAAATAATATATCTATCTCTAATGATGACTAAATTACATTCCAAGCATAGAAGAAGTATGAAACATATGATGGTTATGAGAGTGGCGGTGGACAACAATATTGTCCAAATTCACTGTAACATTATACGAAAAAATTCGAGGAAAAATGTATTGTGAGAAGCCTATGTAAGTAAACATTTAATCCTGTCAAGCTTGTTTAAGGGCCTCGCGCTATGCAAACATTTAATTTGTTATGCATGTTTAAGGGTCTCACGCTATGTAAACATTTAAGTTGTCGGGCCTATTCAAGTACCTCAAAAAGAGTGTCAATGCTCAAAACTTTCGGTATGTAAACATTTCAATACAAATAGAAATAATAAAAACATTAAATAAAAAAGAGCGTTGATGCTCAAGACTTTCGGTATGTAAACATTTCAATAAAAAATAAAAAAGAGTGTTGATGCTCAAAACTTTGTATCTCTAAACATTTACAACATTCAGAATAGAGAAGCTCGGAATAAAACTTCCAATTTATTCTGCAATGAGATGATGACATATAAGATTTTTTTTATTATATTAAAAATAATGTTTTTATTTCTATAGTTTGAACAATAGACATGATGCGAAAATTTATAGTCAAAGGACATATTAATATGAAGTCCACGAATTATCAATCGCTATAGTCCCTCTATGCCTTCGACGAGGACTAATAAAGAGAATGGACCATAATGAACAAAATAAAAGAAAATCCATGTTGAATGGCACCAACTTTTGTTTACCACAGTTTCCACCTGGAAAATATATTTAAACCCTTAAATTTCATCGAGAATCATTATCTTACCTAACTAACCCTAATCCACCATTGACACATAATCAAATCCTCGCTAATCATTATCTTACCTAACAAACCCTAACCATTCCATTACCATACCATGTGCATAACATTTATTTCTTGTTTCATGAAAAGGATTTAGCACTTGGAAGAGTGACAAGGAATTTTCTTCTGTACATTCAACCAGAATATGCGAAGAAGTTTTCTCTAAATCTGAAAATGTAGCATGTTCATTTCCAAATGCTTCGAGATCCAGTCAATGGTCAAATGGACACCTGTTTAAATCCTTTAAACTAATTAAATAGATTTAACTTTTTTTATGATTGAATTGGACCAGCAATCCATTTTGTTAAAACTAACTTTACTCTAAGATTAAATGATTCCCTAATTTGATTTGGATATGGATGAAAATTCTTGAATGTTTCAGAGAAACATCTGAAACAATGGACCAGTCATGAACTAGGATAGCGGTATGATCCTACTACCTGTATATTTTGTTTGTCTTTCCTTTACATTAATGATTTACATAAATGTGATGACAAGAATTTATATGGAGTATAACTTTGGTGGATGGAACCTTAAACTAATGCACTGGAACCATAATGTTGGGGGGTACAAAATGTTTTTAGAAATTGAAGAGAAAGGGGTTGTAATTCACCATAAAAGGACGAGCATCCACTTTTAATATAATCCGTTGATTTCTTTCACATGCTTGCGGGGGGTCCAAATTTGTTTTAGAAATCAGAGAGAGAGGGGGCGTAATTCATAAAAGAAAAAATTGTGTGTCCACTTTTAATATAAACCATCGATTTATTTCACACACTTGCTAGGCTGTAATGCAGAGGATTATTATTAATAACATAATCTAAGGTTAAGTATTTTACTGGCATATTTTTTGATCAATTTTTACTGAATCTGACCTAAAATTGTTGGAACTCCAGATTTGAGTGATTGAGTATAATTGGAGTCCCTTTGGGGTTTTTCATGGTGCGTCTTTCTGTCAATATTACCCTCTCTCTGAGAATCACGTAACCGAACATATCTAAAATCTAAAACCTGGGACAAAATTTCTCAATTCCGAACAAGTAGATGTACCGTCGAATACTGAGATGAGATGACAAGAATCAAATTCTTCCAAGTAAGTTCCATGCCAAAAGAGAAGTTGGGGATGAGCAGTATCCTAAAATTTTCCCTTCCTGTGTGATGCAACAGCCCTACCTCAACAAGTTTTGCACAACCTCCTGGTCTAAGGATCATTCTTAATCTTCCCATGAGTCTGATTGACTCCTTGATTCCCCCACAATAAATCTTCCACACTCAAGTGTTTATCCACAGGTCCTTCTTAGAAATTATGCTTGTGCAAGTAGCACTAGACACAAACTCTTTCCCACTTGGCCAACTGATATGACCACAACCTCACCCGAAAGGTATTTCTGGGTTCGCGACTTCACGATCACTGATGTGAGTCCCTTTGACTCCTTCAATCCCTGAAACCCCGAAAGGATAATGCGTCCTTTGCCTCCTCCCTTGACTTTACTTAATGTGACCTCTGTCTAAAACCTAGGGCCCAAATATTTTGGCACCTCGGGATTTTTCATATCGATGAAATTCAATACAACAATCCCTTCGCCCGATAGTCTAAATCACGATGGCTTCTCGCCACAAAATCAACGGCTCTGAACTTCTGAAGATTTGACGGTCTTGATTCAATCGGGACTTCGTGAATTGGGAGTTTGCAACTCTCGACTCTGAGTCACAAACTTTTCCATGCCTGAATTCCAAAATAACGCAATTCAAGCGCGATATCAATGGCTCTTGTTGATCTAAATCCAATGCTCGTTACTCCTCCTGAGCTTATGAATGCTGAAAGAAACTCAGCCTTAACCTCCCCACTAGTCTACGAGATCCAACGGTCCATATAACTTCGGTGATTCCTCCTCTGAGAATTTCAACCGCTTGTTTAGACTTCTCAAAGACTCCTGAATACTTTGGCGTCTTTCTCTTCTGAACTTAACTTCTTCCAAATCTCTATCCTACCTGAGCTTTGTTTTGCTGCAAACTCAAGGCTTCAAAAGGGTTCTTGCACGCACTCCTTGTAGCATTCACAATAACCTCTAGTTATTTCACCCTTCAACTCTCTGCACTCTTTGCAACAATAGTTCTTCAACCTTTCTCC
>JASDQU010214592.1:0-11173 GCA_032191745.1 Picea mariana | reverse complement strand
CATTGTCATGTTGACATCAATGGTAACACATATGTTGGAAATGAAGGGTATGGAAACACCCTCCATAGAGACTTGTCATGAAGATCCCAAGAAAGAGGAAAAGAAACCAAAGATAGAGTGTAGGACTAAGACAAAGATGGGAGAATGCAATTATTGCAAAACATATGTGTCTTTTAATGTAGAGGCAAAGGTAGACATCAAGCCATATGTCGAGGAAGTTGATGAAATCAAACTAAACTAGTGGCTACAATAGATGGAGGTGTACTTCAGCATACATGAAATCATCATAAGAAAAAGATCACATTGTTCAATATTGAAGGACATGCTTTGGCATGGTGGGAGAGTGATGCAGTAGGTAGAGAAAAGATCAAAGAGCCATCGATGACTGATTGGGAGGTGTTCAAGGAAATGATCAAATGAGCCATCGATGGCTGATTGGGAGGTGTTCAAGGAAATGATCAAAGATCATTTCTACCCAATAAAATATGGGGAGAACCAACAAATTTTATGGCATTACTTTATGCAAAGTCAAGGGCAATCAATGCATGAGTTCACCATAGAGTTCAAGAAGAGATCTATTTATCTAGGTGTCTCTCTCAAAATCCTAGATGTAATACCCCTAGACTGAACCCCAACTGTAAATGTAAATACAAAAGTACTTAGGCTGATGAGCCAAGATGTAGAAAGGAAAGTATATCTGTAATGTAAAGGTAAATGTAACCACACACAAATATTAATGAAAAACACATCATTGCGACAGACCAACCATATAAAAGAGTATGGGGGACTAAACTCCACTAGGAAGGGAAAGGGGGCTAAGAGTATAGGAATGGGCTAAGCTAGAGGGCTTAATCCCAAAGGAATATTATATTATTATTCCTAAATTCTAAGGTATGGATATAACTTGATGTTATCCTAAGTTCCTATGGGGGGGGAATGATTTACAAGTGGAGAAAAGTGAGTTCCTGGAAGGCCATGTGTCATGAAGAGCACATGCACATATATGTGGGGAAAATTAATACATTTTTCCATATTCATTCCATCATCTTGCACACACTGATTTCAACGGTCCTCTGTAATTTTTTGTTACTATCAGCGCACATGTACCTTACCCGAACCAGTGCCATTCTCGTACCTGTACCTGTACATGTACCTAGTTAAATTAAGAGCTTGATGGAAGAAGCGGGTTGTCAGGCCCATGGGATATTGAAGAGGCGGGTTTTCAAGCCCGTGAGGAATTCTCTCTAGGTGAGAGAATTGTTGGGAATTGATTTCCTGAAGGTGCCAAACTACAACTACATGGCTCTGAGACTTCATGTCTGGCCTATTGTTGAAGCCTCAAAAAGAAAGTGGGGTAGTCGAAGGACTGTTGAGCAGAGAAGGGGCACACTTCCTGGGGTGGGACAAGCATGTGGGGAATGAGGGATTGTAGGCTGTTAGTTTGAGTTGGCACCTGTGATGAAGTTTTTCCTGTTGTCTGAGGTACATCAGCCTGGTTAGGAATTCCTTTACCCTGGTGGAGTTTAGTCCCAGCTCGGGGGTGACCCACTGCTGAGAGTTTTGAGTAGTGTGGTCTAAGGTTGGGAGGAACATGGAAGGTCTGCACACAGTTGATGATATTTTTACCAAGATAAGTGTCAATTGTGTGTTAAATTACATGTTGCATTATTATGTATGCATTTATTTTTATGGGTTTTGCCTATGTGTGTTGCATGCGTGTTTCTATTATTATTCTGTATGAATTTTTGTATTTGCAGAGTATTTGTATGTTCTAATTTTGTATACAGTTCAAAAATTTTACGTGGTATATCCCAACAGTTGGAGGCTAGGGATGCTACAATATGGTATCAGAGCTCTAGTTTTCAACATTGTGCTTGGATGGGCCGAGCAAGTTGAAATTGAAGCGAAACTTCACAGAGAATTGAATTTGAAGTTAGAGGGTGCCATGATGGAACTGAGAGAACACTTTGATTGTGTTTGAAATCTCAGGAGGTGTAGTGGTTTGAGAAAACAAGCAAAGGCCAAGGAGTCGACCTTGCAGAGGAGAGAAATACTTCGTTGGAGGGAAGCGGAGGAGATCAGATCCTAGCTGTTGGATCTAAGTGCGGKAGAATGAGGGTCATCRATCAAGRTTCTCRGGTCGTAAGTCTTGGCCAAAGAGGAGTGGATCTCAGCCGTAGATCCCATCATGGAATCTGAGCTGTAAATCTCACGGTTCAATGATTCAGCACTCTGGGATATTTTAGTCCTTGTGTTGCTAGGAGAAGAAATCCTCGAAGACTGGAGTCCCGAAACAAATCTTAGTCGTATATCTCAGAGTGAAGCGGGGGTCGTTGATTGGTAGCCCTTCAACGTTTGGCTATCCGAGATATTTTAGAGGTAGCCATTGGAAACTGGTTGAAGCCTCGAAGCTCCGAAGTACTGGAGTTAATCCCCATTGTTGATCAACCGAGAAGTCTCAACTGTTGATCCTTTCCCTTCACAATTTCAACGTTCGACTATTCGGGGGTGTGGTGGTGATTTGGAGCAAGTAACCCTAAAGCCCGAAGTTTCAAAGTGGATCCTAGTCGTTGTTTGTGGGAGGAGTGTGAGCCATCAATTTTAGTTTGGCGTTCGACCATTCAAGAGGCAACGTTTGTTGGAGTAAGGAAACTCACGAAGCCCACAGTTCCGTAGTTCCTCTCAGCCGTAGATCTTGGCAGGAAGCGTGGATCGTCGATCCCTGAACTCTCTGGGAGTTCACCAGTTCAACGTTTAGGAAATTTGGAGTGTGTTGCGGGTAAATATTTTGAAGCCCAATGTTCCAGAGCATCGGAGTAATGAAGCTCTGAATAGCGTCCATCCGAGAGTTTTCCAGTTCGATGTTCGATAAATTTGGAGTGTGTTGCGGGTAAACCTCCTGAAGCCAAAGTTCTGGAGCGTCAGAGTAATGAAGCTCCGGATAGAGTCCATTCTAGAGTTCGCCAATTCGTCATTCAGGAAATTTGGAGTGTGTTGCGAGTAAATCTTCTGAAGCCCAAATTTCCAGAGCACCAGAGTAACGAAGCTCCGGATAACGTCCATCCGAGAGTTCTCCAGTTCGGTGTTTGGGAAATTTGGAGTGTGTTGCGGGTAAACCTTCTTAAGCCCGAAGTTCCGGAGCATCGAAGTAATGAAGCTCTGGATAGCATCCATTTGAGAGTTCACCAGTTTGGTAGTCCTGGAGATTTTCAAGTTGGAGTCATGGAAACTCCCGAAGCTGGGAGTCCCAGAGTCCTGGATTTGATCTCAATCGTTGATCAAGGAGAAAAGCGTGGACTGTTGATCCCTGAACTCTTCGAGAGTTCGAGAGTTTGACAGTTCGGGATATTGACGTGTTGGAGTCATGGAAAATCCTGAAGCCCAAAGTCACAAAGTGAATCTCTACCATAGATCATGGAGAAGGGAAGAGAATCCTCGCCAGCTGTCAGATCTGGACGTAAGAGTTTGGAGAAAGGAAAGCTATGGAGAAGACCTACACCCGCCGATCAAAGTCACTTTATGACCGAATTCGGTCGATAACCACTCTGGGAGATTGGAGTGTGAAAAAAGTAAATGTTCATGGAGCACCGAAATCTCAGAGCTTTGGATAATGCCTTTTAGTTGAGCGCTTGGTTCTAGCCCATGGTCACTTGAGATTTTCGTCGAAGAAAAGGGGCTAGCGCCTGTGGCTTTGATTCTAAGTGAAAGGGGATTAAAGTAAAGCACCCATGGGTTTTGTTAGAGTTGTATAAAGAAATAAAAAGGGCTTGTGTACATTATGAGAGGATCCAACACGGGTCCAAGAGCTAATTCGGCTCCAGAAGAAGAACAGTTGTACAAGGATTTCTCTCACAAAAAGGACAATTTTCAAATAACCATAACTTTCTACTCAAGACTCGGAATTAAGCATGGAAGCAGGCATTGGAAAGGTATTGGATAGTAGAATATAAATATTCACCTAGAAAACTTATCTGAGTAGTTAATTTTTCAGGAAATGAAAAGAATGAATTATGATGTATTATTGAACCAAAATTGTACACAATTTAATGAAATTATTAAATCAATTAGCCTAACAAGTTTTGTTGGATGCACATTTTACAGAGTTAACAAAAATTAGGTTAGAACAATATCATCACAAAGTTCATAAGCATGTAATATACACAAGGGGGTTACATCCAGGAAGATGAGATCAGAGGGATGTATGTCGATATGGGTAATGCAGGTACAAACTCAAAAGGACATGGAGAAGGAAATGAAGAAAGCATGAACTTGGTAGAGACCATTAAATTTTTTCAAAAGGATGTCTAAAGTTATAAATATGATAATGAAAGGCTTATGAAATCCAAGGAGCAATAGGAGGGCTTCAACACAAAGTCAATGCATAGCTTGGACGGAATAGAAAAGAAGATGGATAAGGAGAATGACTCAAGCAAATCAGGAAGTCACGGGTCTCATGATGAGAGGAGAAGAACAAGAAGTGTTGGAAGACATCACCATCACTCCCAAACAAATTCCACTAACATAGCACATAGTAGTTCAATTCCATCCCCTGCAGGAGGCATAAGAGAAGGTCTTGGGTGAATGAGCTACACAGAGAAATGAACAAAATCAAGCCTCCTACATTTGATGGTGATCACAAGAAGGATGAAGATGCAGAGATATCACTTCCAGGAATGAGGAAGTATTTTTAATTGCATAATTACTCTTCACACACAGAAGGAAGAATTTCCATCTATCAACTCAAGGGAAAAGCATCCATGTGATGGGACCAATTTGTGTAGGTGCAACACATTGATGAGAAAAATGCTACTTGGAGGGAGATCAAGAAGTATTTTCAAAAGAAATACTTGACTAAGAGATACTATGACAATAAAATGAAAGAGTTCTTTGAACTCAAGCTCGGGAGTATGACCATAGATGAATATGAAAGAAGGTTTTTAGAACTGCTAAAGTATGTTTCTTTCATCAAGGAAGAACCAATTAAGATTCAGAGGTATTTGAGTGGGGTGCCATCATTTATCAGTGACAAGATACAATATGGTGATCCAAAAACATCGGAGGAGACCATAAGCCGAGCTAAATTCCTTTATGATCAACATAAAGGAAGGCCAAATTTCCAAAAAGCTTGGGAAGATAAGAAGAAAAACAAGATGGAACAAAGGAAAAAGGGGACTAAGACACCATTCTTCAGAAATAATCCTCAGGGACAACCAACTTCTAGAGAACCCAGAATGACCGAGACAGTGGGGCAAAGACCAAGGCAACCACATAGTCAATGTTGGCGTTGTGGGGGAGATCATATGTATAGAGATTGTTCTCATAGAGGTGAAAAAGTGAGGATTGTTCACAACGTGCAACAAGCTGATACAGTGGAGGACATGGGCAGAAATGTACCTAGGATCTATGCAGCCCTAGACAACAAGCAAGTTGAGTTTCAGTCACATATGATTGAAGTGGAAGGTAAGATCAACAACCAAACCATTGCTATTTTAATTGATTCGGGATCTAGTTAGAGTTATATAGATCCTAAGATGGTGGAAAGATTTCATTTGCCAAGAAGAAAGTTTGGAAAATATTGGTTGGTGCAGCTGGCTACTGGAGCTAAAAGAAAAATTAATGAGATGGTTAAGGCATGTCTAATGGACATGAATGGACTGAGCACCAGGTCATATTTGAACATCATACGTCATATTTGAACATCATCATGTCTAATGGACATGAATGGACTGAGCACCAGGTCATATATTGAAGGCTACGTTGAAAGTATAATGAAGGCTATGTCTAAAATATTGTTTCACGCATTATATAATGACATAACATAGTATTGTGTCAATTAAATGTAACTATCACACATAATTACAAGTGTCATGTGATCCAAATTGATCCAAACAAAAACAATTGGTTATTGGTATAGGCTCTAAGATTATCAGCATTGATAAGGATCGAGGTTACAGATGAGGAAGGAGACTAGGTTGTTGGTGTGAAGGGCCCCATGCCATCATGATTGGTGTCCACTCCTATATTAAATCAAATCATAAGACAAGCATATGAGATGTAAAGTTACAAGGAAGAATATTTTCTTTAAAAAAATCATGTATTCAAAAAAAAAAAAACATGAGACCTATTCTCTTATGTACTAAAACAAAAAGACAAAGGAAAGAAATGAGTTTGGGGACGCTAAATGGTTGGGATGCTTGACCTTCCATATATCCCCCAGCTGATCCATCCTCTTGTATATTATTTCTTCACAAGGGAAAAGGGTTTCTTCGTATGAGAGTGAAGGGAATGTTGCCTAGACTTCCATGAAGAGTATGAGGATGAACCAAATATCTTGTAACTTGCATATTGCTACATAATAAAGATCCTAGTTGAATCCAATTGAATTTTGGTTTTCCTATTTGGGTTTCCAGGGGAGTTCATTTTCTTGTACTGAATTGGTCGATATTTTGTTGATGAATGTATCTATTAGGAAGATTTTAGGATTCAATGGGCACATATCATTGGCAAAGCATAATATTCAAATATACAAATATAGGTTGTTGGGATTGATCATATAGGTAGTATAACCATAGTTCATTTCAATAATAGGGATCAATTGTTGTTATGTAGAAAATCCATGTTGAAGTGACAGATGGGACATATGCCTATTGTTTACAGATCATATGGTATCAGAGCACAAGTGTAAATATCCTTGGTGGCGCTTGTATGGTAATTACCTAGAGTGTCTATAGAAAAAGTGGACAAGAATTGTTGCTAGGGCTACAAAGAAGTAGAGCACTAACAATGATAGGGGGACATCAAGGAGAAGATGAGGAAGAAGATCTCAGGGTTGGGCTGGATTGTCTTGAGAAAAGCATTGTCATGTTGACATCAATGGTAACACATATGTTGGAAATGAAGGGTATGGAAACACCCTCCATAGAGACTTGTCATGAAGATCCCAAGAAAGAGGAAAAGAAACCAAAGATAGAGTGTAGGACTAAGACAAAGATGGGAGAATGCAATTATTGCAAAACATATGTGTCTTTTCATGTAGAGGCAAAGGTAGACATCAAGCCATATGTCGAGGAAGTTGATGAAATCAAACTAAACTAGTGGCTACAATAGATGGAGGTGTACTTCAGCATACACGAAGTCATCATAAGAAAAAGATCACATTGTTCAATATTGAAGGACATGCTTTAGCATGGTGGGAGAGTGATGCAGTAGGTAGAGCAAAGATCAAAGAGCCGTCAATGACTGATTGGGAGGTGTTCAAGGAAATTATCAAATGAGCCATCGATGGTTGATTGGGAGGTGTTCAAGGAAATGATCAAAGATCATTTCTACCCAATAAAATATGGGGAGAACCAACAAATTTTATGGCATTACTTTATGCAAAGTCAATGGAAATCAATGCATGAGTTCACCATAGAGTTCAAGAAGAGATCTATTTATCTAGGTGTCTCTCTCAAAATCCCAGATGTAATACCCCTAGACTGAACCCCAACTGTAAATGTAAATACAAAAGTACTTAGGCTAATGAGCCAGGATGTAGAAAGAAAAGTATATTTGTAATGTAAAGGTAAATGTAACCACACACAAATATTAATGAAAAACACATCATTGCGACAGACCAACCATATAAAAGAGTATGGGGGACTAAACTCCACTAGGAAGGGAAAGGGGGCTAAGAGTATAAGAATGGGCTAAGCTAGAGGGCTTAATCCCAAAGGAATATTATATTATTATTCCTAAATTTTAAGGTATGGATATAACTTGATGTTATCCTAAGTTCCTATGGGGAGGGAATGATTTACAAGTGGAGAAAAGTGAGTTCCTGGAAGGCCATGTGTCATGAAGGGCACATGCACATATATGTGGGGAAAATTAATACATTTTTCCATATTCATTCCATCATCTTGCACACACTGATTTCAACGGTCCTCTGTAATTTTTTGTTACTATCAGCGCACATGTACCTTACCCGAACCAGTGCCATTCTCGTACATGTACCTGTACATGTACCTAGTTAAGTTAAGAGCTTGATGGAAGAAGCGGGTTGTCAGGCCCATGGGATATTGAAGAGGCAAGTTTTCAGGCCCGTGAGGAATTCTCTCTAGGTGAGAGAATTGTTGGGAATTGATTTCCTGAAGGTGCCAAACTACAACTACATGGCTCTGAGACTTCATGTCTGGCCTGTTGTTGAAGCCTCGAAAAGGAAGTGGGGCAGTCAAAGGACTGTTGAGCAGAGAAGGGGCACACTTCCTGTGGTGGGACAAGCATGTGGGGAATGAGGGATTGTAGGCTGTTAGTTTGAGTTGGCACATGTGATGAAGTTTTTCCTGTTGTCTGAGATACATCGTCCTGGTTAGGAATTCCTTTACCCTGGTGGAGTTTAGTCCCATCTCGGGGGTGACCCGCTGCTGAGAGTTTTGAGCAGTGTGGTCTAAGGTTGGGAGGAACATGGAAGGTCTGCACACAGTTGATGATATTTTTACCAAGATAAGTGTCAATTGTGTGTTAAATTACATGTTGCATTATTATGTATGCGTTTATTTTTATGGGTTTTTCCTATGTGTGTTGCATGCGTGTTTCTATTATTATTCTGTATGAATTTGTGTATTTGCAGAGTATTTGTATGTTCTAATTTTGTATACAGTTCAAAAATTTTACGTGGTATAGCCCAATAGTTGGAGGCTAGGGATGCTACAATATTGTATCAGAGCTCCAATTTTCAACATTATGCTTGGATGGGCCGAGCAAGTTGAAATTGAAGCGAAACTTCATAGAGAATTGAATTTGAAGTTAGAGGGTGCCATGAGGGAACTGAGAGAACACTTTGACTGTGTTTGAAATCTCAGGAGGTGTAGTGGTTTGAGAAAACAAGCAAACGCCAAGGAGGCGACCTTGCAGAGGAGAGAAATACTTCGTTGGAGGGAAGCAGAGGAGATCAGATCCTAGCTGTTGGATCTAAGTGCGGGAGAATGAGGGTCATCGATCAAGGTTCTCGGGTCGTAAGTCTTGGCCAAAGAGGAGTGGATCTCAGCTGTAGATCCCATCATGGAATCTGAGCTATAAATCTCATGGTTCAACGATTCGGCACTCTGGGATATTTTAGTCCTTGTGTTGCTAGGAGAAGAAATCCTCGAAGACTGAAGTCCCAAAACAAATCTTAGTCGTGGGTCGTTGATTGGTATCCCTTCAACATTTGGCTATCCGGGATATTTCAGAGGTATCCGTTGGAAACTGGTTGAAGCCTCGAAGCTCCGAAGTACCGGAGTTAATCCCCATTGTTGATCAACCGAGTAGTCTCAACTGTTGATCCTTTCCCTTCACAATTTCAACGTTCGACTATTCGGGGGTGTGGTGGTGATTTGGAGCAAGTAACCCTAAAGCCCGAAGTTTCAAAGTGGATCCTAGTCGTTGTTTGTGGGAGGAGTGTGAGCCATCAATTTTAGTTTGGCATTCGACCATTCAAGAGGCAATGTTTGCTGGAGTAAGGAAACTCACGAAGCCAAGAGTTTCGTAGTTCCTCTCAGCCGTAGATATTGGCAGGAAGTGTGGACCGTCGATCCCTGAACTCTCTGGGAGTTCACCAATTCAACGTTTGGGAAATTTGGAGTGTGTTGCGGGTAAATATTTTGAAGCCCAATGTTCCGAAGCGCCGGAGTAATGAAGCTCTGAATAGCGTCCATCCGAGAATTTTCCAGTTCGACGTTAGATAAATTTGGAGTGTGTTGTGGGTAAACCTCCTGAAGCCAAAGTTCTGGAGCATCGGAGTAATGAAGCTCTAGATAGAATCCATTCTAGAGTTCGCCAGTTCGTCATTCAGGAAATTTGGAGTGTGTTGCGAGTAAATCTTATGAAGCCCAAATTTCCAAAGCATCGGAGTAACGAAGCTCCAGATAACTTCCATCCGAGAGTTCTCCAGTTCGGTGTTTGGGAAATTTGGAGTGTGTTGCGAGTAAACCTTCTTAAGCCCGAAGTTCTGGAGCATCGAAGTAATGAAGCTCCGGATAGCGTCCATTTGAGAGTTCACCAATTTGGTAGTCCTAGAGATTTTCGGGTTGGATTCATGGAAACTCCCGAAGCCGAGAGTCCTAGAGTCCCAGATTTGATCTCAATCGTTGATCAAGGAGAAAAGCGTGGACTGTTGATCCCTGAACTCTTCGAGAGTTTGAGAGTTTGACAGTTCGGGATATTGGCGTGTTGGAGTCATGGAAACTCCTGAAGCCCAAATTCCCAAAGTGAATCTCTACCATAGATCATGGAGAAGGGAAGAGAATCCTCACCAGCTGTCAGATCTGGCCATAAGAGTTTGGAGAAAGGAAAGCTATGGAGAAGACCTACACCCGCCGATCAAAGTCACTTTATGACCGAATTCGGTCGATAACCACTCTGGGAGATTGGAGTGTGAAAAAAGTGAATGGTCATGGAGCACCGAAATCTCAGAGCTTTGGATAATGCCTTTTAGTTGAGTGTTTGGTTCTAGCCCATGGTCACTTGAGATTTTCGTCGAAGAAAAGGGGCTAGCGCCTGTGGCTTTGATTCTAAGTGAAAGGGGATTAAAGTAAAGCACCCATGGGTTTTGTTAGAGTTGTATAAAGAAATAAAAAGGGCTTGTGTACATTATGAGAGGATCCAACACGGGTCCAAGAGCTAATTCGGCTCCAGAAGAAGAACAGTTGTACAAGGATTTCTCTCACAAAAAGGACAATTTTCAAATAACCATAACTTTCTACTCAAGACTCGGAATTGAGCATGGAAGCAGGCATTGGAAAGGTATTGGATAGTAGAATATAAATATTCACCCAGAAAACTTATCTGAGTAGTTAATTTTTCAGGAAATGAAAAGAATGAATTATGATGTATTATTGAACCAAAATTGTACACAATTTCATGAAATTATTAAATCAATTAGCCTAACAAGTTTTGTTGGATGCACATTTTACAGAGTTAACAAAAATTAGGTCAGAACAAGATCATCACAGAGTTCATAAGCATGTAATATACACAAGGGGATTACATCCAGGAAGATGAGATCAGAGGGATGTATGTCGATATGGGTAATGCAGGTACAAACTCAAAAGGACATGGAGAAGGAAATGAAGAAAGCATGAACTTGGTAGAGACCATTAAATTTTTTCAAAAGGATGTCTAAAGTTATAAATATAATAATGAAAGTCTTATG
>JASDQU010214590.1:0-15746 GCA_032191745.1 Picea mariana | reverse complement strand
GACGAAAGTCCAGACATGTAATCCATCTAGATGGATTTCAAAGGATTCTCGGGGGTAGGAAGAGGGGTGAATAATCCTTGATTCTTGATGGTTGGCTTGGCAATGGCATGGGAAATGAAAGATCTGGTATACTTGTTGACGTCCTGTTGAATTTTTGGCCAACAAAAATGTTTCTAGAGAACGACCACTATTTTCTCCAGGCCAAAATGTCTTGCCACTAGATTGTAGTGGGATTCCCAAATCATCTTTGCATGCTCACTTGCAGGAACCCAAAGATGGACTAGATGGCATAACAACCCATCCTGAATGTGAAAATCGATGACAGTCACACATGTACCCAAGAGTTGATAGGTGGTGGATAAGTCTGAATCTTGCTGATAAAGTTGGAGCCACTCAGATGCCTCATATCCATACGAATGGAGCATAGTGGTGAGTGCAACTATGGGAGGTTGACTGAGGAAGTCAACAACATGATTTGTGCTCCATGTCTTATACTTGATGTTGAGATGGAACTGCTGCAGGAAGGTGGAACACTTTTGATAGCGGTTGTTCTGCAATTTCCCCTGTGTCTATATGAAATGTAAAGGCTTGTGATTAGTGCGGATGATCATCTCCTTTCCCAAAATGTAATGTTTCCTTTGATGATAGGCTTGTACAATGGAATACATTTCCTTTTCATAGGTGGGGTATTTCCAGATAGTATATGAGAGTGTCTCACTATGGTATGCCACCGAATGACTGTGTTGAATGAGAACTATGCCTATAGCATAGTCAGATGCATCAGTCTCAATCTCGAATGGTTGTTGTAGATCAAGAAAGGAGAGTACTGTAGCTGAGCACAAGCAATGCTTCAGATCATCAAATTCTCGTTGTTGTTACTTCCCCCACACAAAATTTTCCCTGTCACCACCCTTGGTCACGTGGTTGAGGGCCCATGCAATATGGGATAATCCCAACACGAACCGTCGGTAGAAATTTTCCAGTCCCAAGAAGCTTCGAAGCTCGTTTAGTGTAGTCGAGCTGGACAGTCACTGATGACTTGGATCTTAGTGGGGTTGACATGTAACCCATGCTCATTAACAATGTACCCCAAGTATTGGACCTTGTTTATGCCAAAGGAACATTTTTTCAAGTTGACATATATCTTGTGCTACCGCAGAGTGCTCAAAACTAGTTGAATATGCTGCATGTGCTCCTCCCAAGTTATGTTGAAGATGAGGATGTCATCAAAATACACCACCAAAAAAGAGTTGATGAAGGGTCTCAATACATCATCCATCAACCTCATGAAAGTGGTTGGTGCATTTGTTAGGCCAAAGGGAATTAACAACCTTTCAAAGAGACCTTCTTTATATTTGAAATTTGTCTTCCATACATCAGTTAGTTCGATGGGAACCTGGTGGTAGCCAGACTTTAGGTCAATCTTGTTGAAGAAATTTTTCCCCTTGATTTGGTCAAGAAGTTCATCAATCCTGGGAATCGGGTACCAATTTTTTACTGTGATTTTGTTTAATGATCTGTAATCAATGCAGATTTGCCAGGTCCCATCCTTCTTATGAACCAGCATAATCGGTCTTCTATAAGGGGAGGAGTTTATTATGATATTCTCCTTTTGAGTAATATCTTGGATATGATGCTTGATTTCATCATTTTCCATCAAAAATCAACGATATGAATATCCATTAGGAATAGGTGCACTAGGGGTTTGATCAATTGGATGCTTGACTTGGTAGTGTGTCGATACCCCGGTGGGTGAGGAGAAGATGTCTACGTACTCTTCCACAATGTCATCCACTTGCTTCTGCTATAAAGAGAGGCTCTGTGTAGAGGCCATGGATGTGGCGACAACCTTATTATTACTATGAGCATGGATCACAAAGAATAAAAACTTCCCGGTCTGTGAAATGACCTTACTTCATTGCTTAGCAGAGATTAAATAAATAATGATAGGCGGTGCTACCTCTGGTATGCTGTACAATTGTCTACCCAAATTAATAATAACACTGCAAGGTATAGAATCATACACAACATGATGCTTCCAAAAATATGGTTGTCCTAAAATAACATCACAAACTTCAAGGGGAGAAATATCACACAATACCTCATCTTTGAAGGGCTTGATGTCGTAGAGAAGACGACACTATTGGCTGACACAAAGGTCTCTTCCTTGGTGAAGTTATCCGATGGTGTAGGGCTATAGGTGTAGTGTCATCAGCAGGTGCAACCACTTGACAACCTCTGATGAGATTAGGTTCTTCTGACTATCTCTTTCGACAATGAAATGAAGTGGAGCCCCCCTTACTCACATCTGTGAGTGAAAGAGGAATTCCCCTTCATCTGGTTCTTCTGGTTCACTTGGATGGACTTTGGTGGTAGTGATAGTGGCACTGGGTTCAAAATCGATAATCTGCTTCCCTCCTTATGGATTTGGTTCAGAATCAGAATCATCCTCTGACTTGGAAGCCTTCATCTTAGACATGAGTGATTTCTTGGAGTGACATTCTTCAGTGTTGTGCCAAGAGATTTTATGGTATTCACACCATTTTACCATTTCCTTCTTCGTTTTCTCATTTCCCTTCTTGTGTTGCAGCTTGGAATGGTTGTCCTGAGAGTGACCATATTTTCTTTGTTGATGGCACAACCCCCTTCCCTCCTGAGGATTCTGTGACCTCCCAGTATTGGACCTTCAACTCCTGAGCCAAATTAGATATTTGGGTGTTCAATAGACCTTGAATGATCAATTTATGCACAAGTCCCCTTGATGTCACTTGCAAGTTCGAACTACTTTCAACCCCACTCTCCGGAGTTTGGCAACACTGATTGCGAGTACTATTTCACACTAGACTCTTTCTCCTCTTTGACCGTGGGCTATAACCTCAAGCCAATTCCTTTGGCACTTTGGGCTCTGACGATATTGCAACCTCCTCCTCTGGTTCCTCCTAAAAAACCTTTCCTCGAATTCGTGGCTCTCTTCCACATGTGTCCCTAGATATTTTGGTCTAGTTGTACTTCGGGTTTTGTGACTTTGTGAAACTTCACTTACTTCCTTTGGACCTCTACCTCTTGGATTCTCTAATCTATTTCAATGTGTCTCCTCTCAACCAACGATTAATACTCACCTCGTGACTTCGCGACTTCGACGATCTCACCTCTCAACACTTAAAAATTCTCTGTACTCCTAAATCCCGAAACACCTCATGACTAGCCTTTGTGCAAATTCTCCCAGATATGATGGTTTGTAATGATCCCAATCCATCCTAGATAGATCTCACTTTGTTGATCATGGGAAAACCTCAAAGGAATCCTACCTTTAAAGTATTTTTTCCACTCTTCCTCCTGAGATTTGTTCTTCCTCGAACTCTTTTCTTCTTAGAATACTCCTTTCAACACTTAGTCGAAAGTCAACCTGTGCACTCTTTGCAACAAGTCCTCCTCCACAAATTGGCTTCTCTGTGGAAAAATTAAGCTATCCTTATGAACTTTTGAGTTAAAAGACTCTATCACACACTCCTTGTGGATGGACTTCCTTTAATCTATTTCTCCAGAACTTTATGAGTCAAAATGGACTATGTTGCGCACACCTTGCGAACATTATGCATTCCTTGCACCTCTAAGGTTCATTCTATCTCTTATGATCTCACGAGTCAAAACAGACTCTGTCAACGCACTCTTTACGGACACTATGCACACTTGGACTTGCTCGTAGAATAGAAAAAATTGAAACTTATTTAAAACTTCACATATTCATACATTCAGCCATGCAAATGAATTCATAAACACAAGAACAAGAAATAACAAAGAATTGTAAACAACAAAAGTTCTACCATTCATTCATTAGATAGACGCAACAATACCAGACATTTGGGACAATGCTCCTCTGTTGTATTCCTTCAACTGAAATATACATGTGTTCATATACGACTCTCAGTAGCTCTAAACTCTCAGCTACATTGGCAATAACTCTCAATAACTAGAGTGCCAACAACAACCTCTACAATAGATTCAACAGTCTATCAACAACCTCTACTGGGAAACAATACAAAGGTTTTTTTTTACCAGAGGGCCCTTTGAGCTCTTCCCTTCGACTATTCTAGAGCTATACTATCAAATTAAAAGCTAGCAACTACTAGAAATTATTACAATAAATATTTGTGACAGACAGATCATATTGAACACATCGAATATGTATTGCACTCAGCTTCATTAAAATAAATTACATTCTATGATGACCCTTTTGATATCATCTTCCTCAAAACATTAAATAGGTTCTTTAATTACAATTCTTTCCAAAATATTTGCATGATACACTTTCTTAAAAATTTAAAATTCTCCAAAATGTGCGGTAGTGCACCTAGCTGTCCTCCACTTGTGCTTTGCTGGCGATGCTCCTACATCATACTCCTCTGGATGAAAAATTCATGGACTCTTGTCCATGAGCTCCTACACCAACCTTCCATGCTTCTGGAAATCCACTTCTCTTACCCAATTGGCATCTTCTATTGGTCATCCTTTCCACTTTACCAAATACTCAAAATTTGTTTTTCTTTTGGTCTTCTTACCAATTCGTCGATCTACGATATGCTCCATTTGCGGCTTCTCCGCTATAGGAATATGATTTTTCCACTGGATATTCCTCCAATATTTAAGTCCTCTGACTCCATACTCCCTATAAGGATACAGGTATATAATGTTTAATATGGGCGATATAACCACATCTTTCGACAGCTCTATCTCATAAGCGTTCTCACAAAATTTTCTTAATATTTTGCACGGTCCTATCTTCTTCAGCTTTAGTTTATTATATTTTCCTCTTGGAAACCTCTCCTTCCTAATATGTGTTAGAACTTTATCTCCAACTTCAAACTGAAGTTTCCTCCTATGTTGATCATCTATGCGTTTATATTCATTGTTGCTCCTTTGCAACTGCTCTTTGATATGATTATGAAGCTTCTGCATTTCTGCAGTAAAGTCTTCGGCTCCAGYRCTTCTAAATTCACTTTTCTCCAGATATCTTAACTCTGACACTCCTCTCAGATTCATTCCATACACTATATGAAATGGAATMTTTCTGGTACTTTTGTTCACTGAGTGATTATATGCAAACTCCACTTGTGCTAGAATCTAATCCCACTGGGTATGATCTTCAATGACCAAACTTCTCAGAAAATATCCTAAAATTTGATTCACCACATCAGTCTGTCCATCTGTTTGAGGGTGATATGCAGAACTAAAGGATACTTCCGTTCCCAGCTTCTTCCACATTGTTCTCCAGAAATGAACAACAAATTTGGTATCCATGTYTGAAACAATACTCCTGGGCAATCCATGAAGTCTRACAACTTATTTGAAAAACAAGTTAGCAATGTGCGTTGCATCAATGGTTTTATGGCATGGGATAAAGTGCTCCTTCTTTGAAAATCTGTTAACTACCACAAATATGGAATCACTTTATGTTTGTGTTCTTGGTAATCCCAACACTAAATCCATGCTTATTGCATCCCAAGGCCTCTCTAGAATAGGAAATGGTTGATACAACCCAATATTTTGTCTCTTCCCATTTTCATACTAGAAAATGTTACATATGTTCACAAATATTTTCACCTCTGCCCTCATACCTGGCCAATAATATGAACCGTTCAATTGTGCAAACATTTTTTCCTGGCCGAAATGTCCGGCTAGACCTCCACTATGCTTTTCCTTCAGAAAATTATCCCTCATCAAACACTTTGGTATGCACAAATGGAATTCTTTAAACAAAAACCCATCCTTAATCATATATTCATCCCACTGGCTTCTACATCTGAGCACAAGATTCTCACATACTTCATATTCTTCTTCGAAATCTGGATCATCATGATACATTTCCTAAAGGTGGTCAAACCCCAAGGTTTTCAGTTGAAATTCCTGCAGAATTAGACATCTCCTGCTAAATGAATCAACAACCTTGTTAGCATCACCAAAAATATGTTTAATGAAAAAAGTGAAATTTTTCATAAAGTCTATCCACTTGGCATGTCTCTGGTTTAACTTCTCTTGTTTGGTTATGAATTGTAAAGCTTGATTATCGCTATACAAGATAAACTCTTTTGGAATGAGATAATGCCTCCATTTCTTCAAGGCTTGAATTATGGCATAGAACTCTTTATCATATGTGGAGTACTTCCTTTTAGTATCATTCATATTCTCACTGAAATATGCAACAGGCCTATTTTCTTGGCTTAAGACCGCTCCAATTGCAACTCCACTCGCATCACATATCACCTGAAATGTCTTCTCGAAATATGGTAATACTAGAATCAGTGGTTCTATTATCTTATACTTAAGTATATTGAATCTCTTCTCAATATCTTCTGTCCATTTGAAATAATTATGTCTTTTCTTCACTGTATCCATCATTTGTGCACTGATCTCATTGAAATTTCTGATGAACTTTCACTAAAAACTTGCTAGTCCATGGAAGCTTCTTACCTCAAATCTACTCCTTGGTGATGACCATTCTCTGATTTCTTTCACCTTTTTTGGATCCATATTTAATTCATTCAAAGAGATCACAAAACCCAATTAAATGAGTTGTGTCTTCATGAAAGAGGATTTCTTTAAATTTATCAACAACTTCTCTCGTTGTAACCTCTTCATCACTAACGTTATATTATAGCATCAGAAAGTGAGAATTTTTCTATCACACATGATATGTTGCAGTTGGATGAGGATATAGCACATAAAAAGATGAAGGATATTTATCACTTGGATTTGGATTTTTCCAATATCCCCATGAAAGCGGTGTAGAAACTAAAAGTTAGCGTTGCACATGAAATCCTATCTAGAGCATGCGTGGATGTTACAAACAACAAAGGACATAAAGGATACATTGAAGATAACTCTTAATTAAGTGCAGGTTGAGAAGGATGAGGTAAAGAAATGTATTTTCCATATCGAGCAATGCATAGAATAAGTCTTCAAGTTCATTCTAGACAACACACAAGAAGGGGCTCATTTACATATAGAGGAGAAAATTGGGAAGATCGTGTAGGATATAGAAGATTATAAAATCCATATCATGGCATTAATGGAACTATTGAACCTAAGAACACCACCATAAGTTCCCTCACACAAAGAGAGTAGGAGGTTGCATGGAACATGGAGAATATGGATCAAAGTTTTAAGGACATTGCAAAACTGTATGACAAAAGTGCACAAAACTGGACAAGTCTACAAGAGGATGAAAAGTTAAAGGTGTTGGAACAAAAGGAGGAAGGCGTTAATACAACAACATAGGAGTTGAAGTAGAAGGCCATGGAAATTTAGGAGAGGCTAAGCTGTGAAAGGAACTGAAGAATATGAAATAAAAAGTGAATTCAATCCAAGTAGAGAAGCAGAGGAGGAAAGCTCAACTGGAGCCAGTACAAAAATATGTAGAGAATATTTTGACAGAGACGGATACAACAAAGGGACATATATAAAATATTAGGTTGGAGGTTGAAGAGACGGTGAAGAAACATATCACTGCGTAGATTGTGGAGTCTGGTATAGAAAAGAGTGCATAGGTGAAGACTTGTGCTGAAGAGATATCAGGCTAATTCTAGGAGTTGGAAAAATATGTTAAGGAGGCAAACACTACCTGAGTGGCTTGGGACAAGCCACAAGTAAGTGTTGGGGGGATTTTGGAGTAGGATACTTTTGGGTAAAACACAAAAAATGAGGAAGACAAATAAGGAATGGATCAAAGGAAGCATCACGCACCAGGAAAGAAGGGAAGGAAGAACAACAGAAGGTAAGGAAAGAAAGGCACCACAAATTAAGGAGAAGAAGTGAAAAGTCAAAGAAAGGAACGATTGGATCGAAGACCAACCACACGAAAAAAGTTATTTTATGGACAAACCTAATCCACTAGGGTTAGGATTTTGGGTTATGATGTAAAGGGTTTTAACCCACTTTTAGTAGTATAAATAGATGATGTATGCAGCTAAGAAATATCGATCATATCTTTGGCATGTTTGGATAGTTTTGAGTCGTAGTTACTAGCTTTTGGAGTTGTAATTGAGGGTCAGGTCACAAGTTGTGGAGCTTGGTGCGGCGTTGTTCAACCTCACCAATACTTATATACTATTGATTTAATGTGTGCAATGCACTGTTTTGATGAATATGATTAAAGAAGACAAATATTTGTGGGCGTAGCCCAGGGGTGTGAACCAAAGTAAAACCTATTTTGTTATGTGGAATGTTTCCCTTTATACACTTTTATGTTGAATGAATAAATGAATGGGTGAATCAGTTAAGGTTAAATTACAACGTGCACTAGATTATACATGTTAATTTATGCATAATGAA
Source organism: Picea mariana (assembly GCA_032191745.1). Lineage (NCBI taxonomy): Eukaryota > Viridiplantae > Streptophyta > Pinopsida > Pinales > Pinaceae > Picea > Picea mariana. Next base: position 7,418 of record JASDQU010214590.1, on the reverse strand, counting down.
TAATGGTTAAGTGAATGATATATATGAAACATGGCATGGTAGAATGAATGTTTAAATAGAAGAAGAAAAGTATTCCTAACATCCCCATGAGTTCCATCCCTTCCATTACTACATAAATTTGGGTCTTGTAGTCACCCATAAGCCATCTCAGGTGAGACTATGTTGTGCACTCTGTGCGTAGTGTTGCCTTCTGGTTTACTAGAGGGGGCAATGGTTTCTAGGGTTTTGTTGGGGAACTAAGGTAGAAATCAGGTCATCCCATACATCCAACACCCCTTGTCGATATACCTCCTCTAAAAAATATTTCTCTGACTTCATACGCTCCCCCTATGTTCATGTTTCTGATATATTTCTACAAAAATTTCTCTCCCTTGAATTTTTTGTAAGATGTCATGTAGATCAATGTAGGATTTCCTATATATTCTTTATTACCTCCTTTCTAGTTTTCTTTGTCCATTGATGCTTCCTCTTGTAATTCACTAATATATATAAAAATCATTGAAAGTTACTTGACTTCAATTCTTCATGGCTTGTCAAGTTCACATCAATGACCTTGCTTTCTTCTAACGATATAACTTATGTTGATTCCACTTGTCCATTGATTCCACTGATTCCACTAATTCCAATTGTCACTATGCTTTCATCCAATGTTATGTATTTGTTTATACCTTTCAAATTTCTCATGAATCCATTCCTATCCATATGTTATAAAATTATCCATGACTATGCTACACAATTCTGACCCATCTATTGATTACAACATATTCCATCTTTTGTTATCAAACCATTATGAAATTGTCAATACTTCGAACTACTCGAAAGATAGTTCTCTGATCTATAGAGATACTTCTTCTAATCCCCCTATTCAATATTAATATTTACTGGGAGTCTCCAAGATGGATGGCTCAGAAAATACCCACTTTGATGTGGATTAATCTTCCTCTTCATCTACGGATTCATCATCATCCTAAATTCTGACCTCTTCTTCTTTTCATGTGGATTCATCAAGATATCACACTACTACAAATCATGTGAGTACGATCTATGGGACCTAATATTCATTCACATGTTCTTCTTGTTTTTCATTTCTTCTCGAAGCCTTGCTATATATGACATATTCCCTTTTTTATGTAGATTTTTCTTGATCTCGTACTATTGCCAATCATGAGAGTATGGCTTATGGGTGTCCTTCATTCATTTGTTATTCCTTTTCCTGTTCTTTATTTCTTTTCCAAACCTTATTATATATGACATCAGTGTTCTCTTTCATATAATTATCCATGATGCTTCTACAATCATGAATTATATGTCCATAGTTATGGAATTTGTAACATTCAATATTATATGCATTTCTTTCTTGACCATTTCTTCCATAAGCTCTGCAATATGCAGCTTTATGTTCAAAGTTAGTACAAATAAAATAATGAACATAAAATAAACTTTCATACCTGGGAGAGAATAATATTATGTGTGGTGCATTACTTATAAATTCATTCCTCAGCTGAACATGATATTCTCTTATGTTGATGCCTTCATCATGATTGAATCTTCTTTGTTACCTGAATGTGGAAGGTATTCTTGAATATGTATCTCTATTATAATCATTCTTCCTTGATTTTTTCTGACCATGATTCATTCCTTTGAGTAATTCTGGATAACTCTTATCCTTTTCTTTATTCTTTCCTTCTGGAAACTTGGAGCACTTCTCTTCAACTAGTTGTTTGTGGATTCTATTTTCTTCAACGCTCTCATTGTGGTTTGCATATTATTTGTATGAGGTATCACCAATGCATCCAAAACATGTGATGTCTAGTACTGGAGAGTTCTTCAATTTATTATTGAGTCTATCATCTTCAATTCTCAATGATACGACTTCGTCTTCAATATTCTCACAATTTTCTTCCTTCATCGTCATATGGATCTTCATTACTTATTTTGTTCTCTCTGCTTCCTCAAGTTGAATCTTCAAGTAGATGATTTCTTCTTTGAGTTTTCTTTCTTGTTGACTAAATTCTTCTTCAATCTTGTTTTCTTTAAGATCTTGTTTCTTCTCTACTTCCTTTTCTAGTGATGCAATTTCAGCTTCTAGACACTGCTTCTCTTCCAATTGACTTTTGTATGTTTCTTCAATCCTTATGGCTTCTTCTACTTGGACTTATTCAGGACTTTGAACACCTTCCTTTAGCTTGATCAATTCTTTTTCGAGTGACTTTTTTTCTTATCTTTCTTTCTTTAGTTCATATAAAGCACTAATTAGTTATGATTCAAGATCTACTATGCCTTCTTCATAGTCTTCTTCTTCTTAATCTATTTGACCTGATGAACATCTTTCTTCTTGTTCATATTTATAATATTATTTATTTTGATTAGAATGCTCTGGATCTGCGATAGAATGGGATTCCTTAAAGTATATATTATGTAGCTTATCCCAAATCTCTTTGGTTGATGATCACTGTCCCACTTTGACTTTAACAAAATCACATAATCTTTTCAGAATGAAATCCATTGCTATTTTCTTATTTCTTATCAATTCCTTCTTGGTTGCAGTCTTCAATTTCTTTGAACTGGTGTATCCTGTAACAACTAAAAGCTAAACATCATACCCCTGTGCTCCTAGAAATTCGTCCATCCTATTTATCCACATATTATATTTTAGACCAATCTGACCATCAAATTGTGGTATTCCATTCATATACAAACCATTTCTCTCCATGATCTACCTTCTAGTTGTTAAACTACTTTCTTGAAGGATATACATGTTGAATATGATGATCCCATTCCAATTTTTTGTGATAACACCAATGCCATAAGTATCTCAAAGAATCTAGTGATTCACTCCAAGACGAAATACATTTTGATCAAGTTTCACTTTCTACAGGAACAATTTGCAGAGAATAACACCAAGGTCAAGTATGTTGGGAAAAAAGAGTAGATTGTAGATAGCGTCACCAAACCTCTTCCAAGGGAATACTTTGAGTATATTCGATAGAAACTTGGAGTATTTTATCCCCCATAGTGATTTTTTGAATGATTTTCATATATTTCATGGATCTACATGAGGAAGCACCATAAAAAAAGGGGGGGGGGAGCATCTCAAAGAATAGTTCGGATAGGGGGAAAAACTCAAAGGACGGTGCAGATAGCGGGGGGAACCCCAAAGGGAAGTTATTTTTTTCCATTGATGTCAAAGGGGGAGAGAGTAATCAGAGGCATGGAGAGAAATAATAAAGACATGATTCCAAGGGGAGTGATGGTCATAGGGGGAGAATGAGAATAAGAGAGTAATCAGAGGCATGGAGAGAAATAATAAAGACATGATTCCAAGGGGAGTGATGGTCATAGGGGGAGAATGAGAATAAGTATTTCCATGCCATCAATTTTTCATCATAGTGTTGCCATCAATACCAAAGGGATAGATTTTTTATTGATGTCAACTCTTGAAGAAAGTCTAGTAGAAAATTTTGGTAGCCCCAGAGGTGTGGTTAAGGAAAATGACGTTGATTAAGAAATATGAACATGAAGGATAATGTAATTGAAGGTAATACTATCATAGACATATAGTACATGTCATGCCATATCTAGTGATATGTGTTATGCCACGTGGTTCCTAACGGTTAGGAAGATATGGCCTTGTGAAGTTGGAGGACCCTCAAGAATAGCCTAGAATCCCCTAGAAGGTCAACAAGAAGTCAATTATTCTAGAAGCTCCTAGAAAGTCATGAAAAAGTTTGCTAGCCAAATTGGTTGTAAAAAGAGGTTAATTATAGGTAAATTAGTTGCAACAAGAATGTGAGTTAGGCCTAAAACAAGGAAGATGGGTAAAAAAATTACAAGTTAGCCCGTAAAGGAAGTCACTTGGGAAGTAAAAATAAGAGATCAAGAGAATCCCATTAGAAGCTGTTAGCGCAAATTCTTCCAAGATGGTGTTTCCTTCTGGTTTCGGGCCCTTGGTTTAAATGGATAGAAGCGGGGTTTGAAAACTGGTCGAGTGTGTTTTATGCAAAGGCCGCATCCATGAGCGTCGAGCGCAGCCCACAGAACAAGCCCATTTCGGGCTTAAAATCAAGTGAGCGGGCACTTTGTCTTTCAACGGTGAGGATCCATAGATGGGGTAGATCGACGACCATCGGATAAGTTTGGGTCACAGAGTTGCACGTGGCCGAGCGCCTGAGCCCATCTCCTATAGCCAAACTCACGAAACGATTAAGCCATTTTGGTATTTCAGCTACCGGGATTTAAACATACAAGGATCTTTCCTCCTTGCATCATGTATCCCCGGTGTGAAAAATCCCAAAAGAACCAGGACCATTGTTCAAGAAGTGATCTAGGTCATCCATCCAGTGGGACACGTGGTGCACGATCAAGCCATTTCGGCTACCGGGACTTTGAGAGAACAGAGGGTCTTCTCCTTCCACTGCATTTCAGAACCCCGAAGCCTGAAACACTGAAAGGGTCCAAGCCAGAGGTAGTCCCACAGTTGAGAAGTGATCTAGGCCATCTATCCAATGGGACACGTGGTGTGCAATCAAGCCATTTCAGCTACTAGGACTTCGAGAGAACAGAGGGTCTCCTCCTTCCACTGCATTTTAGAATCGTCGAAGCCCGAAACGCTGAAAGTGCCTTTGAAGATAGGCACAGGGTCATAGCCCGTGGTCATCTAGGGGTGATAGAAAGAATTGTGCAAAGGGTTGAAGCACTGGGTTTAGCTGCAGAAAGGATCACCGCGTTCTCCAGAGACCAGTTYATCTCGACCTCGATCTTGGTTCTTGCTAAAAATAAATGAAGGTGGATGGAGGTAGTTGAAACCTCAGCTCACTCATTAAATGCAAAGCATGGAGGTTCCGGCAGGCAGTCTGTCCGAGATGGTATTGTATGCTGGTTTTCTCCAAAGGAGCCATGCYGAGTCCTTGTCTGACCAGAGGAKTCTGCACACGCTATTTTTTCCTTTAATGCTTCAGCTACCCCCCCCTTGCTAAGGCCATGCAAAGTTAAGGTGACGTCTGACAAAGGAGTTCAGGCTAGATTTGACTGAAGAGACGCCACACCCTAGAAGTTCTAATATGCCTCTATTGGGCGAAGGTTTAGGAGTATATTTACTCAATTTTTGTATTTTTGTAAGGATCGATGGTAGAGCACATCTCCCGATTGTAAAGCTTTAATTTAGCCTCCGGTTCTCTGGTTATAGAAGAACATTTGAGACTTCTTGCTTGATGGCAGCCAACTTCTTCTTTTCCTTTTCCCTCTGAATCTGAAAGCCTGGGCATGGATGATCTAGTCGGGTGTTGCATAGCTATATAATGTAGGTTTGATTATAGCGATTCTGCAATCTTTTTAGATTCATTTTGAAGTTTATTCGTATCTGAGAGGATCTCATATCCGAGACTTTTCTTCTTTTGTAAAGACTGCTGGAAGACCGGATGTCCAGAGCGGACTTTATTTCCCCTCTCGTTCCCTCCACTTACTCACCATTATCATTATTACTGGCTTAAGTTAGGTCAAGACCTCCTATGTCACTGTTGTTCCAGTCTAGTTTTCTGAGTTAGAACGATATGGTTCTGAGTTTCTTTCCATTTGATCAACCTTTATAAAAAATCGTGACTTAAAACTGATGGGTGTCAGGCTCTGCTCCTGCTGCAATCCAGGAGTGACTTTCGACTCCAACATTTCTGGCACCGTTGCTGGGGACGAAGTTGAAAATTTTCCCTGAGATTGAACGACATTGAGCCTCTGATTCTGAAGGTGCATCAGGCATCAGAGCCTTTGAAGATTGCTACTATGCACCTGGCGACTCCATTGTGACGACTCCACTGTGGCGAACCTACCTTTTTAATTGTGGATTTCAGAGGTAGACACACGTGGTCCCATCCACAGATACCTCTAGCTACGCCTGAAGCTGAGCCGTAGGCAAATTTTAGAAGAGGAAAGGCACCCCCAAGGAAAAACTTCCACCACCAAACTAGGTATTTTGTCGTCTCCTTCTGTAGAAATTCCTTTTTCTTCTCCTCATCTTTGCAACAGACCTTTTTCTGAAACCTCTCGTCTCCTGAATTTCGGAAGTGTTCNCCTTTTTAATTGTGGATTTCAGAGGTAGACACACGTGGTCCCATCCACAGATACCTCTAGCTACGCCTGAAGCTGAGCCGTAGGCAAATTTTAGAAGAGGAAAGGCGCCCCCAAGGAAAAACTTCCACCACCAAACTAGGTATTTTGTCGTCTCCTTCTGTAGAAATTCCTTTTTCTTCTCCTCATCTTTGCAACAGACCTTTTTCTGAAACCTCTCATTTCCTGAATTTCGGAAGTGTTCCTGCCGAGTTGTCTCCTCCTGGTTTTGGACTAGAGGGAGAAACCCTTGTCACTTCCCTTTCCCTTGTAAGCCTATTTCCAGTATCCCCGGTTCAAGCTCCTTCCCCTCCGAGTTCTCCTCCACCTAATATTCCTATGGTAGGAGAAAATCCCCCCATGACCATAATGGAGGCTATTATAGCCGCCAGGTATGCTCCCCTTTTGCTACCCCAACCTCTTAATGCCCTTCTAGTAGATGGCTACCTCAAGCAACTACCCAAGTTTACAGGCGAGGGGGACATAACCTTAGAAGAACACCTTGAAGCCTTTTACAGTTTTACAGATGACCATGTCATCATGAATGCAGATGTGTGGATGAGGATTTTCATCCATAGCCTTGAGGGTGAGGCTAGAAAATGGTTTAGGGCCCTACCTCTTGGATCTATTAATGGGATTGAGGCTTTGGACAATGCCTTTTTGAGACAATGGGGAGACAAAAAAGAATTAATGTATTACATGACAGAGTTTGGATCTTTGAAGAGAAAGGAAGGAGAGTCTGTTTCTGACTTCTCCAAAAGATTTAAGAAAATGTACAATAAAATCCCTGCTGATATTAAGCCCTCGGAAGCCTCTACGAAAATCACTTATGCTAACGCTTTTGATCCTGATTTCTTCCACCTGTTGAGGGAAAGGAGAGCCACCACTCTGGCGCACATACAGGACGCGACCGTAGAAGTAGAGTCTAATATATTGGTTGTTGACCAAATCAGGAGTAAGGCTAACAGAGACATACCCAGGAGGAGAGTTGAAGCCTCCTCATCCCATTTCTCTCCCCTTCCCCTCAGACGGATGAGGTAACTAAAGTTCTGAAATCTCTTTCAGCTAGGATGGAAAGGTGGGAGTTAGAGGGGAAGCCCGTGTACAAAAATCCCTAGAATACTGATAACAGAGGTTTCAAGAGTGTTACACATCCAAATCACTCAACTGGATAAGTGTCGCACATACCTCTCGCTTGTCGCAAGTGTCGCAACTCCTATACAACTTGTCGCAAATGTCACAAGTGGGTTATAAGGGTGTCGTAAACACTGTTGGATTATGTTACCCTAATGACGACATCACAAAGACACTTAAAACAC
>JASDQU010214588.1:5084-18370 GCA_032191745.1 Picea mariana | reverse complement strand
CGTAACCTAATGAGCTTTAAATGAAATCAAACTTCATCGGGAACCCAACTAGATAGTCGTAATGGAGGTACAAAATTAGAAATAAATGCATACAAATAAATAACCAAAATTTTCTAAACTATATTTCTGCATACATTACAACTCATATAATGAGGAAATATTACAAAATATAAGAAAGAGTAACAAGACTACAAGAGATATAGATTACATTATATTAGTCTATAAATAACCATATCCTTACAACCCATGTGGACAACATACATTCCACTTGAAATAGTTCATAACAAAATCACAACACATGAAAGTTCTTATCCCTTTAAAATATTTGGTCCGAGGGCTTCTCAATATTCAATCACCATGTATTTTTTCCAAAAAGAGTTATAGAGTGTATACAAATATTGAAAAGATCCTTCAAATAGGTTCTCTTCCCAAATTTATACAGGTTTTCTAACTCCCTTGTGAATTTTTTTGTTCCTTCTAAAGAATATTTTACAAAATTGTTCACCTTCCTTCTGCTTGGTGACATGTGTACAAGGTAATGAAAAAATAAGAGGTGGTTCAGAAAAGACTAAATAGAATGTAGGTAACAACAATTTCGAATTGCTATTTTTTCCTATTCATGAGATTTTGTCTCTGATGTATGTGGTCCAAACTTCCAGCTAATTGTACAGGGAGATGATCCTACAGTAATCCAACTCTTCTAGTGCAATGATATGCATGGCTATGTTGTCATCAAGGATTTTCATATCCTTTGATAGTGTATCCATGAATGCCTGGATCATGGTATGAACTTTACTGGGTTGTATAAGGTGTTTCTCTATTAAGTTAGTTATTAGTTTGGTGACTCACACGGTAACCTATGGTCAATGGCTTGTTTTGTCCTGTATTTTATCCACTAGCTCGTCCATGACAAGATTCTTTCCCAGCTCCTCTAACTGGGGAAGTTGGCACCCTTTGACCAATTCTTGTGTAGCCTTGTGCAGTTTTGAACATATTGTCATCGAATTGGTTACCTCTTTATATTCCCTTTGTTCGATCTATTGGTAGTGCTCGATTGAACAGAGTTTTGTCTTTCTCTCTATGCCTAAGGGACGATAGAGTTAAACAGTAAAATTATGAACATGGGTGTCTATTTTGCTTGTTTAATGAGAAAAAAAACTATAATTTCACAAGTTTTTCAACTTTCGGTATACAAAAGTATTTTTTTTAATTTGGAATTTCACTTTACAGTAAAAACAAAACTTGTGAAATAAACTGTTTGTTGTAGCAACATCTGCTCTGGGTGCTAGGGTTAGGGTTTCTCAGTCCTGGTGCACTTGGATGCCACGATAGGGGCACAATGATTCCTAGTGAGGGAGGGCCATGAGGCTCCTCCTACAGTGAAGTGGCGTCGCATGGAAACAGCAGAGGGGGTTCCAGGTACCCAACATTTGAGCCTCCAACAGATCTTCAATCGCAGCTTCTTTCTGAGGGAACATTCAAGGACAAAGAGATGGATATTGATACAGGGAAAAAACCAAATGCAGCAAGCACAACATGTCCATGGATAGTTTGGAAATGCACTCCCCAGGTGCCACAAGCCCCGAAATACATCATAAGCACACCCAGGATTGAGGAACAGAAGAAATACATGAGAGACTATGCCTTAGTGGGGAAATTTTTAGGGTTCTGGCCCTTTGAACGAGAATTGGAAAATGGACACACCAATGGTGGAAGCCCAAAGGCCATTATGATCTACAACTAGGTTCCAAGGGATTATTCACCATAATCCTGCATAACTTAGAGCACATAAATAACATTTTCGATGGATGGTCTTATTTCTTCAACTCGGTGGGTCTCTTCTTGAGATTTTGGACTGAAAAGTTCAGCCCTGAAACGAGGGACTTATCATATGCCCCAGTATGGATAAGTCTCTACTCCCTGCCATAGGAGTTCTAGATGGAGGAGGTGTTGGTCGGCATTGGCAACACCATTGGACTGTATGTTAAATCATCGGAGGCCATAAAGAAACAAAGATACACCTCCTACATGCACATTTTTTTTTATCTGAACATTGCAAATCTATTACCATGATCCATTTGTTTGGAATATCATGATGAGTACTGGCTGCAAAACCATTGACTATGAGCACATCTTGTTCATATGAAAAAAAATTCATGAGCATGGGCACCTTTTCAAGGATTTCCTCCTCAACATAACAAGCAAAGATGGAAACCCAGAAGAAAACAAAAAAAATATGGCTTCATCCAGGTGCCAGGCAAGTGCAGATAAGGAGGCAAAAGACCAACAACCCAAACCAACAAGGAGCAGACCGCAAGAAACCAATTTGATATTTTGCAACAACATCCAGAGAGCATGGAAGCTTCACATGTCCTGCCTACAGAGAAAACACTTCAGAATACAGAGAAAGGGAAATCCAAGGAATCTCCAGGTCAGACCCAAACCACTCCTCCACTCATATCCAACACCATAGCCTTACAACCCTCATAATTTGAAGATGGGGACGTAGAAATGGATATAGATGAGAAATACCTGGAGGGAGTTGATGTGGAGCATATGGAACGCGCATATCGGCACTAGAAACTATATACCATTCCTCCAGACAAGTTGAGAAAAGTATGAAATATCTTCCTCAACTCCTCAGCAGGCTCCACCGCCAGATCCAGTGGGGGTATGGGAATAAAAGGAAACGCACAGAAAGAACAAAAAAAATCTCAGAAAGATGAAAATAAAAGAGGAATAAAATCCACTAGCAAGCTCATCCAAGAGATAGGGCATCTTATGGTTAATGCAGGTCATATACATCTCATATCTGACAACTTTCTCCCCCTCCCCTTCCCATCCTCATCATGAAGATCATATCTTGGAATATAAGGGGACTCAACGGTCGTAGTAAGAAAAAGTTACTACGAGACATGATCATAGTAGGAAAACCAAACATACAGATGCTCGAAGAAACAAAATGTGCTACTAAAGAAATGGAAAAGATTCTCCCTGGCTGATGGAAGCAAGGAAAAGGTATCTACACGGTGGCCACGGGGGTAGAAGGGGGACTGGAACATATTTGGAACCCAAGCTCAGTCACCCTATAAATGTTTTTTCACAACCAAGTGGTCCATCTCTGTCACCTACCAACTCATCAGTTCTAACAAACCCGACTACCTAACAAATGTCTATGGACCAACCACATGAAGGGATAAACATGACTTCTTAAGAAGTCTAGAGAACCTGACCATCTTAACTGGGGGGAATAGATGGATCCTGGGAGGGGATTTCAACATGATTTGCAATATGGATGATAAGAGAGGAGGAATGCATCGCCTCAAAGAAAGGTTAGGGGACTTTCAGAGCCTAATAGATAACTTATGCCTCATTGACACAAACCCTTCAAATAATATCTTCTCTTGGACAAATCGAAGAATTGGCTCTCATCAAATATCTTGCAGGCTGGACTGCTTTCTTCTTTATGATTCTCTCATGTTGGAAGGCACAACTCTGGAAGAACACATCCTCGATGTCCATGGGTCAGACCACTGGTCTATCCAACTTTGGTTGGACATTCCTGCAACTCCAGGATGAAAACCCTTTAGGATGGAGCGGTTTTGGCTCAATCACCCAAACTTTCAACAAAATGCCCACACATGGTGGAGGGAGGCGACAGTTCCTCACAGATCCAAAATGTACAGGTTCCAACAGAAACTCAAAAACTTCAAGTAGAAGCTCAAGACTTGGAACAAACAAACCTTCTAAAATATTTTTGAGGCTCAAAAGAAACTAACGGACCAAATGTGCATTGTTATCACATATTATTGCAGGGGTATTTTCTCTTAGGAGTTGGACCTCGGATGACCAAATGTAAAATAAGTGGGCTTAAAAACCCACAAATGTATTTGATCCAAAGTTGGGGTGCAATTGTGTAAAGGCGTGCACGTATTTGGTCAGCTAAAATACAATGAAGAGAAGGCTCAGTCTTAGCTGTTGATCTAGGGAAGGACACGTGGCAGAACATCAACATAGAGAAAGTCATTTCGAAAAATCTCAAATGAAAAGTGTTGATAGTTGAAGTCCCAAAATTCTGATAGTCGAAGTCCTGATGGTCAGATATCTTGAATTACTGATATTAATATGGGTCGTCTGATCAAAGGGGATGCGTGGCACCTGATCCAAGAGATCACAATTTCACGACATAGATATTTGAGTATGGAGCACAACGTGAGTTGGTGAAATGCGAAATTGCGACACGCTCGGAAGTTGAGCCCAGGGTCATAGCCTGTGGTCAGGTGGAAGATGGTGTCGAGAGGAAAGCTCCCATCGCGAGGAGCCTAATCCATCAAATGTAAAGAAGATCTAATCATTAATATTAGGGGCCATTTTGTTGTATCAGGAGTCATGGTTTCTATTATCAAGTGATATGAGGACTCCCAAAATGCGAAATACTGAAATATCATATGGGATAAGCGCTTGGTCATGGCCCGAGGTCACATACCAGTAAGGGTGTCAAATTCACAAGGTCTGTGCCACAGGATGAAAGTGCTCGTGCTCGTTACAGAGTAAAACTGTCACAGTTTCAATGATCTTTGGGTGAGCTCGAAGAACTACTAGCAACACATAACAACTCCTTGAGAATTCAAGCCTCTTCCTGATCCCGATGAATTAGATAATGAAAATAGGGGGAGGTGGTTGAAACCTTGCCTCACCCCATAAATGGAAATAGTGGAGGAGTCGACCATGGAAAATAGGGTTGTCATCCCATGGTACCCCTGCAAGTGGTTTTTCCTACAAGCCCATACTGAATGAGGTTGCGTCTGACAAAGGAATACCTGCACTGTCTGACTGAGAAGACGTCGTGCCATGGAATCTTGAGCACGCCTCTACTATTGTTTACAAATATTTTGAGTATATTCAAGGGGTTATGTTATTTTTGTTAAGGGGGTTGATGATTGAGCTAATATCTTGAATCTAAAGTTTTAGTAAAGCCTTTGGTTCTCGGGTTATGGATATGTATTTTTGACTTCTTGTCTTATGAAAGTTAGTTTCCTTAATTTCTCTGTAACAACTGTATTAGAACACTCGGTCATGGATGATCTAGTTGAGGGTAGTTATGTTTTTATGGTGTAGGTTTGATCATAGTGACATAGCCACCAACTTTAATCAATTCTCTATGTTTTCTTTTCCTTCTGATAATGAATGAATCGGAAATAGATGATCCAGTCGGGTTATTGTTATTGAATTGTAATGTATGTTGTATTCTAGTTCAGTGATAATCTCATTCAGTTCGTTGAAACTCTGGGCCAAGAGGATCTTGTCTTCTGAGTTTTTCCTCTTTAGGCTACTGGAAGACTGGATGTCCATAGCAGACCTCTTCTTTTCTCCTGAATTTATTCCTCCTACTCACCACTATACTACAACTTACTTACTGACATTAGATCAAGACCTCACCTGCTTATGCATACCAGCCCAATTTTCTGATTTAAAGCGATATAATATTGAGTATGTGTCCATTATACCCCCTTTAAATTTAACCTTTATGACATACAAACTGATGGGTACTAGGCTTACCTCTCCTGCAATCCATAGGTGACTTCTAGTGCTAACATTTCTGGCACCGTTGTCTGGGATGAATTGAAGATTTTCTCTGGGTAGAATGACAACAAACTTATGATTCTAAAGGTGCATCAGAAATCAGAACCTTTAAATATTTCACTTGCACCTAGCGACTCCACTGTCTCGGTTCCACGGTTTCAGTGTGGCTACTTCTGGCTACACCTGGTATCCCCATGGGAGAACACAATGATCAGATCTGGTCTTTGATTGTGAACAAAGACCAGACACACTCATTTTTCACATCATTCACCGGGCAACTCCATGGATAAAGTATCAAATGGCACCTCTATTGGTTCGATATGAACAAAATCCTGGCTCGAAGGTTTGATCCTTTTAATTTTTCTGATGTTCCTGTTTTTCCTAATGTTGTCCCTACTATGGATGAATAGGGTGATTATTTCCCATATTTAGAGAACGAATAGAGGACAATCCTTCTTGGCATCTCTATGAGTTTCATGAACTCATGCATCAGTGGGAAATACATCATGAGGATTTTTTAATAAATATATTAATTTCTCATTGGATGGGGATGCCTGTGAGTGGTATCAATCCTTGCTCCTTGCTAGCATCTCCTCCCTGGAACAATTTCATGCAACCTTTAATAAGCATTGTCAAAGGTATTATTCCTCTGAGTTAATCTGTCATAATTGTTGTGAGGAATGTGAAGGCCATGATCAAGATATGGATGTGTCTAATGAAGTTTGTGCAGATGAGGACCATGAGGAAGATGAAGATGCTTTGGGAGAAGTAATGGAGTTGATAAAATCTCTCTCTGCCAAACTAGAAAGATTGGAATCTGAAGAAAGCGTAGAGGATTTTCCAGTCCTTGATGCAGATGTTCTTGGCAACTCTACTAAGGATGATAGTGAAGATTTCATAGTTGCAGAGGCCTTGCATTCTACTCTTGAGGTGCCTACTTCCCTAGCTTTGATGATTACTTGGATGACGAGCAGTAGAGCCTCACATCCCAGTTTTTTGACCAAAGGATCAATCGACCTGTATATGAAAGCTACAAATTAGGTTTCGAGCTGGAAATCTAAGATTTCCAAGAGCATATAGTAGAGCTTTATCCTCTACTTGTTAACAAAAATCATTGTGAGGAAATCAGCCATATTGAATAACATGTTGAAGAGAAGATCGTTACCATGGGTCCTGTTTATGATGATTATGAATCTAACCCTTGGGAGAGCCAAGAAGAAGAACCAGAGGAGCAGTAGAAGGGGTAGTTTATCTCTTGTCCAGAGCCTGTCAGTGAGAAACAATCGCCCAGGAGCATTCAACCTGCATTATCCTCCCATCCACCCGCGCTTTCCAGAGACATTCAACCATGTGTGAGAAGCTGTGTAGTAGGGAAGACCGCCTTTTACAAATTTTATGGAGTTTTCCACTTGGCCTACGAGCCTGTGAAGGAATACATGGAGTTGTATTTCCTTCATGTTTCGAATCCACCCATCTTTATCCTAACCTAAACATTAGAAGAAAAGCTGAAGGATGTAACCATTATGTTTTCATGGTTGCATTATCCGTTATCAATCATTGAAAGAGTAAAGGAGCTTCCAGTTAGGAAGTTACTAGAATGTCTATGGTGGAAATTTTCTTTCACCTAGCATTGTGTAAAAATCAATTAGTTTAGGACTGTATATAAATAAGCCCCTTGGAGCAAGTGTGTTTATCTTCATTTTTACATATCAACCTATATTTCAGAGCAGGGTGTTTTGAGATTGACTCCATACCCCAACAGAAGGCAACTGGAACTGCAAGGAGATATTAGAGCCTCACAGGGAGGACTCTATCCCCCATGGAGCCTAATGTTATCACATATTCTTGTAGGGGTGATTTCCCTTAGGAGTTGGCCCTCGGATGACCAAATGAAAAAGAAGTGGGCTTAAAAACCCACAAATGTATTTCATCCAAAGTTGGGGTGCGATTGTGAAAAGGCACACATGTATCTGGTCATCTAAAATCCAATTAAGAGCAGGCTCAGTCTTAACCATTGATCCAGGGAAGGACACGTCGCATATGATCAACATAGAGAAAGTCGTTTCTGAAAAGATCAAATGAAAAGTGTCAGTAGTCGAAGTCCCGAAATGCCGATAGCTGAAGTCTTGATGGTTCGAGATCCCGAACTGTCGATATTCATCTGGGTCATCCGATCAAAGGAAACGCATGGCACCTGATCCAAGAGATCATGATTTCACGACTCATATATTTGAGTATGGAGAAGAGAGTGAGTTTCTGAAATGAGAAATCATGACACTCCTGGGAGTTGAGCCCAAGGTCATAGCTTGTGGTCAGGTGGAAGATGATGCCGAGAGGAAATTGCCCATCATGAGGAGCCTAAGTCATCGGATGCAAACTAGATCTGATCGTTAATATTAGGGGCCATTTCGTGGTATCAAGAGTCGGGGTTTTTGTTATCAAGTGATATGAGGACTCCCAAAATGTGAAATCCCAAAATATCATATGGGATAAGCACTTGGTCATTGCCCAAGGTCACATGATGGTAAGGGTGTCAAATTCACAAGGTTTGCACCACAGGATGAAAGTGCTCGCGCTCGTTACAGATTAAAACCTTCACTGTTTCAAAGATTTTCGGGTGAGCTCGAAGAACCGCTAGCAACACATAACATCTCCTTGAGAATTCAAGTCTCATCCTAATCCCGATGAAGTAGTTAATGAAAGAGGGGGGAGGTGTTTGAAACATCGCCTCACCCAATAAATGGAAAGCAAGGAGGAGCTGGCCATGGAAAATAGAGCTGTTAGACCATGGTACCCCTGTAAGTGGTTTTTCCTGCAATCCCATACTGATTGAGGTTGCATCTAAAAAAGGAATACCTGCACTATCTGACTGAGAAGACGTCACACCATGGAAGCTCGAGCACGCCTCTTCTATTTTTTACAAAGTTTTTGAGTATATGTAAGGGGTTCTGTTATTTTTGTAAAGGAGGTCGATGGTTGAGCTAAGCTTTCGATTGTAAATTTTTAGTAAAACCTCTGGTTCTTTGGTTATGGATATGTATTTGAGACTTCTTGTCTTATGAAAGTTAGTTTTCTTCATTTCTCTATAACAACTGTATTAGAACACTTGGGAATTGATGATCTAGTCGAGGGTAGTTATGTTTATGTGGTGTAGGTTTGATCACAATGACATAGACACCAACTTTAATCAGTTCTCTATGTTGTCTTTTCCTTCTGATACTAAATGACTCAGGCATGGATGATCCAATCAGGTTATTTTTATTGAATTGTGATGTATTTTGGATTCTAGTTCAGTGATAATTTCATTCAGTTCGTTGAAAATCTGGGCCAAGAGGATCTTGTCTTCTGAGTTTTTTCTCTTTAGGTTGCTATAAGACCAGATGTCCATAGCACACCTATTCTTTTCTCCTCAAGTTCTTCCTCCTACTCACCACTATAATATAACTTACTGACTGAAGTTAGATCAATACCTCACCCGCTTATGCATAGCATCCCATTTTTTTGAGTTAAAGCGATATAATCTTGAGTCTGCGTCCATTAGACCCCCTTTAAATTTAACCTTTGTGACATACAAACTGATGGCTACTAGGATTACCTCTGATTCAATCTAGAGGTTATTTCTAGTGCTAACAGGTACCATACAAATCCAAATCCGAGAGCAGGGCTTATCGAGGACCTCAAAACACAAGAAGTGGCAGTAAGCCAAAAGCTAGAGGAAATAAAAGCCCAAGAAGACATCTTATGGAGACAAAAGTCATGCATCCAGTGGCTCAAGGAGGGTGATAGAAACAACAAGTTATTTCATATGTCTACCATCCAAATAATAAATGCCAATCGAATCACTCAGTTTCTCACAGAAAATGAGCAAACCCTTCACACCCACAAGGATCTAGAAGAGGAGTTGGTCACCTATTATAAAAATATCTTGACGGAGCCCTAGAGGGAAAAATCACAATCCATCTCCTAGGTCACATAGCACATAGCCTCTATAATCACAGAAGACCAAAATGTAGAACTATTATGGCCCATCACGCTTGAGGAAGTCGATCAAGCTCTCCAGGATAGCCCCAAAGGTAAAGCTCGGGGACCAGATGGATTCACTGCATATTTCTTTCATCATTTCTTGAAAATGATCAGAGAGGAGGTGTGGGATATCATCGAAGACTCTAGAGTGTTAGGTCAATTCCTCCCTACCCTCAATGCTACTTTCCTCACCCTTATTCCCAAAGAAGAGCTAGTAAACCACCCCAAGTAGTTTCGACCAATCGCTCTATGCAATGCCATTTACAAGCTCTTAATTGAGGTGATAGAAAAAAGACTCAAGCTTATCCTCCCCTTCATTATTTCATCAGAGAAATCAGGGTACATGGAAGGAAGACAAATTGTGGACAACGTCATCCTAGAACACAAAGTTATCCATTATTTACAGAAGACCTGTACTCTAGGTATGCTCTTAAAACTGGACCTTTCTAAAGATTTTGACAAGCTAAGTTGGGATTATATGCGCTCAATGATCCTAGCCTTTGGTTTCAACGCCTCCTAGGTAGACTCGATCTTGAATCTTACCTCCTCTTATTTATTTTCAATCCTTATCAATGGAGTCCCATATCATCCTTTCTCTCCCACTAGAGGAATCAGGCAAGACGATCCTCTGTCCCCATTCCTTTTCGCTATCATCGTAGAAGGACTCAGCGGCTTTATCCAGGCTGCAATAGAAAAAAAGATGCTAAAAGGACTACCCTTACATGACATCAATCCTACGATCTCTCACAACCAATTTGTGGATGATACTCTGATGATGGGCTCCTCCACTATCCATGAAGCCCATACAATCCTCTCCATTATTCAAACCTTCTGTGAGGCATCTAGAATGTACATCGACAAGGAAAAGTCCCAGATCTTCTTTTTCAACACCTAGTTGTTGATTCAACTCCACATCACATAAATCCTACGTTTCACTCGAAGCTCTCTTCCATCCAAATACCTTGGTATCCCCCTCCTTGAAAAATCCCTCAGGAACAACTCTTGGGAAAGCCTCCTCACCTAATTTTTGAAAAGGATGTCCTCCTAGATCTACTGAGCTCTCAATCTCCGCAGTCGCCTCATCCTTCTTAAGTCCGTGCTGCAATCTTTTCCAATCTATACCTTCTCATCCCTCGCTACCCCTAACCTCATCTTAAGCACTATCAAAAACCTGCAAAGGAAATTTCCTTGGCAAGCGCTCAAAACAGGAAAAAATTGGCGTTGATCAGTTGGGAAAAGATTTGTAGACCCAAGACTCAAGGGGGTTTGGGAATCAGAGACTCCTTAATCATGAATAAATTTATGAGTGCCAAGATCTAGTGGAGGTGGTTGAAGAGACCTCAAGACCTCTGGGACAAGATTTGGAGAAGAAAGTACACTCCCAAAATAGCAGAAAGAAGCCTCATAAGATGGAACGGAGATGCCCTAGGATCCCTGATCTGTATGACTACCAAGAAGAATCGACACCTTGTAGTCAATCAGACATTTTGGGAAATCTAGAATGGTCAAATTGCCTTCTTCTGGAATGATTCGTGGAAAAAATTACCTATTCTGGCGCAAGAAGCCTGGGATGACACCTTCTGCACCCCAACTACCCAAGCGGGACTGACAAAAGTGGCAGAATATTGGAAGGACAATCCCGCAGATACCACTTGGAGATGCTTGAAATCTACTGGAGAGGACCTTCACACCGAAGAACAGGTGGATCTTCAACCTTGGTACAACATGACCAACGCACGAAAAATTACCATATTGCCAGGAGAGGACATCCTATGTTGGGGACACTCCCGAAGGGGAACCTTCAACATCCAAGAAGCTTATGCCACCAAGGCCAATCCCAATCTCCTCCCCTCGAGGAAATTTTGGAACAAAATCTCGTCATTGAAGAACTGGCCAAAGATCAGCCTCTTCCTTTGGTTGGTGGCACATGGAATCATTCTCACATGGGGAAATATCACCAAAAGAGGGTTTATAGGGCCATCCATATTCTCTTTGTGTATGGAAGAGGCAGAAAAAATGAATCATATCCTAAACATTTTTCCCTTCAAAACCCAAGTTTGGGATCAATGCATGTTCATCATGTGCACCTCAGATCGCAAGAGGGACAACATAAGCACAACCATCAAAGAATGGAGAGAATTGGATTTCCATTCGCCTATCTTAAACTGCATTTGGAAACTGCTCCCTGGTTTTATCCCTTGGCAAATATAGAAGGAAAGGAATCAAAGTATCTTCAGGACCACAATTGGAAACACTGTTGGACCCAAAAATTCCACAGCATAATGGAAATAGTTAGCTTGTAGCTCTAGACTATAACCGACTTAACCTATCCAATTCAAGAACAAAGCATCTTCAAGAACTGGAAATTCACCGTAAAAAAAAGTTCTCCCTCTCCCCCTCAGAATCACTCCCATGGGGACAACCCCTCTCATTGGTCTCCCCCTTTAGATGACTTTATCAAGTTAAAATTTTGATGGAGCCTCCAAAGGCAACCCGGGTTCAACAAGATCTAGAGTGGTTTTTTAAAACCACTAGGGGAATATTCTTCTCATCACCGCATGTAGCTTAGGCCATACCACAAAAAATGCAGTAGAACTATGGGGGATCAAAAGAGGCTTGCAATTGTCTTTAGAGAATAATTTCAATAAACTTATAGTGGAGGGAGATTCGCGAGTAATACTCGACCTCTTTTGGAACATCCTGAATGGTGCCGATCCAAAGAAAATTTTTCCATGTTGGCAACTTTCTCATGGACTGATGAAAATTGGAACACTTCTTTGACCCAATCAATCCTTCATCCCCTCTCATGTGAGAAGGAAGGCGAATCATATTGTTGACGAACTAGCCAACATTGGAATGGATCGGGAGGGACCAAATCTTCTTTGCCAAGCCTCCATCAACCAGATGCACCCCTTCTTCCAGAGATTCCAGGAAAAGGCTCTAGCTATCGACAACTCCTCGGATGGGGTGTTATTGAAGAACATGTGTCAATAGGATCAGATAGATTACAACCACCATGGCACCATCCACGTGAAAAGCGTGTGCCTCCCCCTCCTACCACCGTGATGCATTTAAATCAGCCTCGAGTTAACCAGGGTGGCATTAATTTTAGTGCGCCTTGATCTGGCTATTCATCCCTTCGATGGATCAGAGCTATCGAACATAATTTACTCTGTGCATGCATGTATTCCTCCACCAATGATTTGTTGGAGTTACTTCAGACACACCTAGGATTTATTTTTCCTAAGGTTATTCCTTGTTTATTAGTCATAATTAATCATTATCCAGTCTCCTATATTTTAGGGGAGAATATTCCACTTGGAGAATATTCTCTTTCAGTTGACACTTCAGTTTGACTAATTGAGTTGAGTTTAGATGTTTCATTGGTTTTGTCACCATGCAACTTTGGGATCATCACCAACTCACTACTCTTTGTTCAGTCAGTTAATTGAAGACTAGTTGACTAGTTAACTCATCTAGCTGGCAGTTCACTCCCATAACTGCCTGAGAGACTAGACTAGGTGGCAGTTTACTCTTGTAACTATTGGTGTGTGTCTAGATCAATCTAGACCACCACTATGGCTCATTAGTTACTCATTTATTCTATATATATTGTAAATTATTCACTCTTTGAGTGTGGAATACGGTTAATGAGAATTCTTCCATTCTTTCTATCTTGC